>BPLR01005004.1:0-82853 GCA_021605095.1 Caerostris extrusa
ACTGTCGTGCCGGTAGCTGAAGAGAGCTGACAGAGACAGGTCTGATGCTGTGCTCCGTCTGTTTCTTTGGCAGTAACTGCTAAATACCGGTCCTCATTCAGCGTTGTAACTCGGGGGCGACTTGTGCTGTAACATCTACTCACATCATCAACATCTTGGAATCGTTGCCAAAGCCTGGAGATGGCACTCTGGGCGATTCAAGTTCCTCGAATATTCCAGCTGGGTACGTCCACATTCCAGTCGTCCGATTATTCTTACCACGTAAAAAAAATCCTCCAAAGTTGCCTTTGTGCTATAACTATGCGGTTATTGCATTGAAAGGCTTTTAAAGCGCTTGTGAACAATTTTGCTTCTTTGCGACCATTCCTTATATACCCTTCTCTTACACTCTCGTCATTGTGACGTACTATCCACGCCATCTGTGGTTTCCTGTAATGAGCATATTCGTCTTCAAGATGTGTGATAATTGTACAGGTGAAATTTTTATTTTAGAGTTCAATTTCTGTGTGATTCTGAATTATCCTTAATTTACGGACATGAGTATATATATATATTATGTATATATATTATATATATATATATATACACTCATGTAGAGAGATAGAGATAAATATATGTGTGTCAAAAAAAATATTAAAGTATCAAAAGACACATATTTATACATAAATATGTGTGTGTGTATGTGTGTGTTTTGTTCAATAAAAATTGTCTTATAAGTAAATTTATGTAGACATACTTATAAATAATTAATTACTTATAAGTATGTCTTTAAATTAACTTGTATAAGTTTTTAATGACTTTCGTTGCAGTCAGTTTAAATATTTAGGTGCAGTATAAATTATTGAGATGATACATGTTTGCAAATAAAATTTGATTAGCTTAATAAAATGAGTGATTCAGATAATTTTAGTAATTTTAGATTTCGTATTAAAGAATTTAGAATAATTAATAGTTTCTTATTCCTGCAAAATTTGTATATGAGAAACATCTTTCCAAATTATATAATAGCGTATATTTCAAGTTTCAATTTTTAATATCTAATAAACAAAAAGTTTCATAATATTACAACATTTATACGTAAGACATTTCCTAAATCACAGACTGATTTTTAAATCACAAAAAATCACAATATTTATTTCCAAGTATATATATTTAAATATATATATATATATATATATATATATATAAATTGGAAATTTTTAATATATCACGAAAAAAATTAAACATGTCACTTTTCTATTAATTTATTTAATGAACCTTTTTTTATTTAATAATATATATTTATCGACACTAATAACTATCCACAAACAAATTAATTTATATAACATTTATTTTTAAAAATTTACAAATATTTAATGTTATATATAACATACTTAATATTTCTTACATAAGTTTATATATTTTGTATATGATTACAATATGGGATAATGGAATATGGGCAAATAGATATAATTAAATTCAATTTATCTGAATTAGTGCATCAAGTATATGCCAATAAATCTTCTTTCGATACAAAAGTAAAATTAAATGGCTCCTACTAATAGAATTCTCAAAACGTCTTATTTAGAATGTTCCAGTCTTATGATGTTTATATTTATTTTAACTAAACAATTATTGAAATTACTTAGATAAACATGTTACAATATGTTTTAGATCCTTTTTTCTCATTATTCAAATCAAGACAGAAGTTTCTAATTGCCTACTTCCGTAAATATTGAAAGAGTTCAGATTAAAAGTTGAATAAAATTAAATAAATAGTAGCAAATAATCAATGAAACTGATAATGAATAAAATCTCATTTAATACATAATATAAATAATACTTTCTTCGAAAAATCCAAATTGATATCTTTTTTTGTCATATGTGAATCTGCTGTACTTGAGAAAATATATTTATTTTATAACTAAATAAGCATAGCAGAGCTTTCATATCAATATTTGTTGTAACCTTAGAAAGTGCAATTCAGAAATATTTCACTCGAAAATGAAAGAAAAGGTAAACACTTTACTACACAGAAGCAACATGGTCCGGCAAATGGCAAATATTCCTGTCCACACCGACTTTTCCACCCAATTCGTTTCCCGTTTGAATGCAAATGAAAATTGATTTCCGAGATTTAGGTTTAGTTAATTGGAATCATTTACAAACAGAGCAAAATGAGTTTCCGTTTCTACAGTAGTTAGCGTGTGTGCATATTGCCAAGGGCCTGCGTTTGTGTTTCTCCAGCCTTCGCTAAGAAGAATTAGTTTGCACAGTAGTGCGGATGATGTCTTATGAAATCGGCAAACAATTGGCATAGGCTTCTGAGATGTTAAATAAGGAGATCTGGGTGGTTCTGTTCACCGATTAGAGAATCAATTGCAAATAGATCTTGCGAAAGAAGTTTCTTTGATTGAAAAGTATAATTTTTTAGAAATATTTGCGTTTTGTTTGTTTGTCCGATTAATGATTTCCCTAGAAAGACAGATGATGACTTTATTTTTTATTTATTTTTTTTGGTGCTTGGTAATACAATGTATGTTTGTAAGTTGTTCTGAAATACATAAATAAGGACACACTTTGCAAACTTAACTGAAAATAAATGTAATAACACAAGTAATATATTTGGGGTAATTATCTAGATACTTTTTTTGAATACTTAACAGAAAACAAATTTAGTAATACATTTAATATATTTCTGGGTACATTATGCATACTTAATAATCTTTTTATTTATATTTATTATAAATATTTAACAAATAAGATCACCCAATAAGATATTTACCGTAATTCAAATACCAAAAATTTTCATATTTGTATATATCTTACATATATTTTAACCATTCTCCAAGGTTTCTTGCCCTTTTATACATTGAATCCTTTGTGTGACACCCTGCTTTTAGACAGAGTGTCACAGAAGATGATAGCATCCGGTTGATACATATTTGAAGAGCATTCGAGACGATAGAGAGCTATCGTGTATGAAGGAGTGCTCTGCGTTCACCCCGCGGAAATAAAGTCGCAGTTTAAATATTTCTCATCGTGCCAAAGACACGCTCTAAATCTGATTGTATTTTGGGTTCGTGGAGCAGTCTTCTGACATTTTGAAAAAGTACTTTCTAGAAGCATGCTTCTGACAATGCTCGTCAAAAATAAAACTGTTTTATTTATCGCTTTTACTGTTACATTCGTATTCAATAATCTGAAATTTAACATAAATTTATTTCATTTACATTTTTTTAATTTAATGCTAAATGTACAGTTAAATGAATGTATGTTTTTCATTTTAATATATTTTATTTATTTAAAAAGCTAATTCATTTTTCTAATATAACCGCCTTAACTAAGGACATTATATATTTATATATATATATATCAGAAAAATTACTAGTTAGCTATTAATTTGATAACAATATTTTAAGTAATGTCATTATGTTCAAATAAACATTTTTATATATAATATATGTAAAAATTTTAATAGAATCTGACTAAAAAAATCCATACTTTTGTTTAAAAACATTCCATAATTTTTTTTTAATATGCACAAAGAAATTTCAGTAAAGATACTTATTCGACAATCTTGAAAACAAATAATTCAAAATAACTTTAAATATTACTACTGACGAATAACGATATTTCACTTAAAGGAGACCACAAGACAGTTTCATGTCAAAGCAGAAAAAAAACCGCGATCTTTCGTAGCACATGCCCTACAGACCTGCTGCTTGTCAAATCCAAGCCAGTCATCCAATATTAAACCAAACATCCAATGCAGCAAACCAGTCCTCTTTCTTTCAAAAGGAAAGAAGAAAAAATTGCAGAACCCTCTTGCATAATATATTGTGATACTATATGGTTTAAATTTTAATTATTCTCGACCTGAGGCGATCTTCCTATGGGCGTTTTTATTAAATGAAATATGCCTTTCCAGGAAATGAGGTTGGGGAGAACTTTTGAGAATGTGGGGCCCCGAGATGTCATATGTACTTATTTGCAGTCACGCGTTTTCTGGGCCCCTGAGTGTGATTCCAGTCTTCTTCCACCAACCCCAGTGGTATAAATCATATTAACTCGTAAATGTTTCTCGTGTCTCGTGGATATGGGATCTGGGAAGAAGAGACTTTTGTGGGGAGATTAATGGAATGACGACTCTGTTGTGGCGTGCGAGACATCTCAATTAGTAAATTATGTCTTATTACTTTATTTTCCCTTCTCTGCGTAATGTTTTGAATTTCTTTTTTAAGTCAATTTATTTTACATTAAATTGAAACTTTACTAGTTTATTTTCATAATTCTTTCAACGTACTGAGTAGTAAAGTGTAGACCAAATTTGTTACAAATATTTTCTTATCATGGTATATGTCAATATTGGATAGATGCTTATTGAGAACACATGCTAATAAAATTCTCTAGTGACTATATATTATTTTAAATTCATTTATTAAATGGAATAAGTTCGTTTATTTTATTGTACTATTGATTTTGATTTCATATATTTCATGAAGAATGGTGGCGTTGCGGATACGAAAGAGAGAGAACAACAATGGATAAACACAATCGATGAAATCTTTTATATAATTATTTGTAGCTTTTCATGTTGAATTTATAATTTTCACTTTATTGTTATTTATTTCTTGGTTCCGTTCTTAAATAAAGTTATCAATTCGAACACCTGTCGTTAGATACTATATAACGAATTATATTTTATTATAAACTTATTAACGTACGTATTAGCAACGGGCGTATTAACGTTATTCTAGAATTCTATATCAAGGCTTCTTACTTCTACTTTTTAGCTTTCGTAGGTCAAACTTGATGGACATTAATTCTTGTGAACTTTACATAAAATATTACTAGCTTAACGGTAGTTGATATATATTCTACGGAGTGCAAACTAACGCAAATCATCAGCTTTTATCTTCACAAATGTTGATCGTAGGTAGTAGGTATATACTTTCAATTACAGAAAAGTGGAAATGAGGTTTAGGTACCTGTTATGGCATTTTTATATTTAAAAATTCAATATTGAAAAACGAAAAAAAATTAACTTTTATACAATTCTCCATTTCTTATAGTCAAATAGGAAAAAAATTTCATTTATTATAAGAAATCATTTCACTAGTATAATCAGAAATCTTTCATAGTATAAATCATATTAACTCGTAAATTGAACGTATGTCTCGTGGATGGGATGTGGAAAGGAGAAAAGTTTGTGGGGAAGACTAATTGAGTGATGAGTCTGTTGTGGTTTATGAGACATCTAAATTAATCAATTATGTCTTATTATTATTTTTTTCTCTTATCTGCCCAACATTATGATTTTTCCTTTATATTAATTTATTTTACATTAAATTGCGACTTTAATAGTTTATTTTCATAATTATTTCAACTAACTCAGTAGTACTACACTGACTACCAATAAGTATTTGGACACCTGTGATAGAAAGAAAAAACGAACATTATTAAAAAAATCAATATTTGGTAGAGCCTCCACGAGATGCAATTACAGCATGAACCCTCCGGCGCATACTTTCCGCAAGTCTTTGTATGACAGCTAGTGGTATTTTTCTTCCACTCGGCTTGGAAGACATAGAAGTTCCTTCACCGATTTTGGATTCGGCGACGCAACGCGTCCAATGCTCTCGATAGGGTTGAGATTTGGGCTCTGGGCAGGCCAGTCCATCGATGAACTCCATTGGCACTATACCAAGCCTTGGTTAACGTCGAAACATGACAACTGGCATTGTCGTCCTGAAAGTGGGGTCCAACCCGTAAAACTGTCACAACGTGGGAAGCACATTGTCATCCAAAATAGTGCAGTAGGCATCGGCATTGAGCTTACCATGAATGGAGACCAAGAGTCCCAGTCCATACCAGGAGAAACACCCCCAGACCATAACTCCCTCCGCCGAACCTGACTTTGGTACAATGCATTCTGGCAGGAGCGTTCCAGGCAGACGCCAGACCCAGACCCTGCCATCCGAACGGTAAAGGTGAACCGATTCACTCCAAAGACTCCGTTTCTACTGATCTACAGTCAATTTCGATGTGCTTTGCACCACATTAACCGAGCAGCGCGGTTGGACTTTGTGATTAAAGGCTTATGGGCAGCAGCACGACTAAGAAAACCATATGTGCTTTACGGATGGTACTCATTGAAACAATACTCCCGGATGCCTGTTGAAACTACTCGCGGATGAGAGGGCCACCGGTTGGGTGCGGTTCTTCCGAATTTCTCTGGTGAGCACTCATCGGTCTCTATCTCCCAGTTTTTTGGTCTGCCGACTCGGGGCACATTCCGACAATCACCGCTCACCTTCCACTTCTTATTCACATAGGCCACTGTCGATTTCGGGTACTTCAGATAGCTAAATTCTCCTTAAGGATCGGCCACATTTGTGATACCCGATAATTATACCTTTCTCGAAATTAAGATCCGAACTGCGCGACATCTTATGCTACTAATGCCGATGCTGTTTCCTACACGATATATACCGGCGGATTCCGTGGCGTACCTCAGAACCGCAGATATCGTCATTTGCATAGGTGTACAAATACTTATTGGTAGTCAGTGTATAAGTACATACGATTACAAATATTTTACATCCTTAATAGATTTCAACTTCGTTAGATGCTTATTGAACATTTTATACATAATTATCGATGATGAGTATATATTATTTTAAATTCCTTTATTATATGGATTAAGTTACAAGTTTAATTTACTATATTATGGATTCGATATTGTGTACGTCACAAATTGTGGCGTTGCGGATTCAAAGAGGGAGCACAACAATGGATAAAAAGTTTCTTTGCCGTTCGCCATATACATATTATAAAAAATTAAACCAAAAATTAAATATTCCACAACGATAATATTCAGCGAATACCTCTTATCCTTAATTTTAAATATAGCTTTAATAGGTTTCACATTTTATCCTTCTTTTATTACTAAGCCATCTTTTTTATTATCATCCATTTAATATAACAAAAACATTATCTATCAGATATACTCTTCTAGCAAGATTTTCAGGGATAACATATGTTACGTTTTTACATCACGGTATGCAAAGTTAAAACTTTTCATTAGTATCCATTTTAACAAGGATAAAAATACTTGTATGCTATAGTAGAATACTATCGTATTTTTCTGGTCATCGTTAGTGGTAATGAGATATTTGCTCTTATAAAAGAAACAAAACTGGTTTTTTATATCAGAATGCTCTAAATGTTGTAAAATATAGGATGATTTTGGAATAAAAAATTTTTTAAATATTATTTTTTATTTTTAAGAAGCATATTGTTTGCTGTCTAGATAATTGCGGTAACATCTTTTAAATATTCCACTTAAAACCTTTAAATGTATATTACAAATTTCAAGATTATAAAGATTTCTTTATATATTTGTAAAACCATATAAAGAATAAATTTATTTAAATATAGAATTAATAATATATATATTTCATGACAAATGTTGCATTTGTAATTTTTATATTAGTCTTAAAAATATCTTTTAAATCAATATAGAGCCAATTATAAGTAGTTTTTTTTTTTTTTTTTTTTTTCCTTTTGCTACATGAATATATTTACCTAATTTTGAAATGCATTTAATTTTTATTTTGATAAATATTAAAGTTTTAATGTAAAAATTTTTTTGAAAGAATTACTTACATCTAACTTGTCTGAAACATCTATTCTTTTAAAAAATAAATACATTAATATTGAACTCCTTTCATTTCAAACACCTGTTTAATATTAATTTATAAACTTGTTAATATAATGAATATAATTTCATATGAATTATAATTTTAATATTAGCAGATGTATTCAGACTTTGACATCTTATCAAACGCTAAGAAAAAAGTAAACTGATTCCATTGTTTATTAATAATACATTCTCTATTACACTTTTGACAGCAAACAAATATTTTAAAACTCCTCAATATTTTATCTAAGAATATTTAAATTTTATTTTCTAAAAACTGTCTGTCGTATCAGGATAATATAAAAAAAACCCAATTGTTTATTCCTTCGAACCGTCATATTTCATGTAAAAAATGAATACAGTTTTCTTTTTTAACTACCAACTATTACTGATGATGAATAATAACAAGTAGTGTTTTCATCTGTGTATGGTATAAAAAACTGTTTCACTTGAAATAAAATGCTAAATTGGTGTACTTTTACTTATGATTAATTTTGAAAAATAAAATAAAACGCTAAATAATATGCAAATTAAAAGTTTAAACACAAATTATTCGATTAAGCACTGAATTTTATTTGGGAATAAAACTTACAATGTATTTAATATTTAAATTGGCTAATTTTATGGAACTTATACCTGATATTCTGTATCATAAAAATATCATAGCTTGCCGAATGTAGCCTTAAACATTCTTACTTGCAAAAGTCGTCTGCATGGAAAACAGACAAATGAATCTGAAAATATATCTATGCAGGGGTTGAGAATGGTAAATCTTCAGGCTTGAAGATCATTCCTTTTATTACTAAGAAAAAAATAAGAGTACTAAACCTTCCTCTCAGGGCCTTCACAGTCCTTCGTTCCAAAAGATAACAGTGTTATAATATGATTGTAGTTTAATTTATTGTGCATCAAATTTAACACATGCCTAACATCTGACGATTTTTGACGTAAATGTGATGATTATTTCTATTGCCCTCGTTTTTAGCAGACAATATCCTCGCTTCAATTTAAGAAACAGTGGCCATATAAACTTAAATATAAAAATTTGTATGAAAGAAAGCAAAAAAGTAACTTTAATATTTAATTTGAATAAGAAAAGGAAGACTACTTTTGACTCCACATAAGGTTCCGCAGATGAGGGGTGTTCATATACCCTATTGCTTGTTTTGACTTTAAACATTTTTTTCTTTTTATTTTTGTTATTGTCTCCAATGTAACTTCATATAAAAATTCAATATTTTTTTTTTCAATTTTTAATTTTAATATTTAAATTATTTTTAAAAAATAATTTAAAATTTAATTAATGTAATGTAAATGTTAATGTTAATGTTTAATGTTAATTTTAATATTCAATAACATATTTAATTAATGAAATTAATTAAATTTAATTAAAATGTAATTAATTTTAATTCAATTTTTTAATTTTTCAATAAAATTTAATATTTTTTCATTTTTCAATTTTTCAATATTTTTTATAATATTCAATTTTTTGTGTAAATCTTTTATTTCGTTTTAACATAAACATACTTACAACTTTTCTGAAACATTTCTTATCAAGCAGTATCTTTCGATATCCGTTCACAAACTATTTTCCAGTATTTTTCTCATTGTTTTTTTCCTTTTATTTCATAAATTAATTAAATCTTGATACAATAATTTTTCTTCTTGATACAATTACTTTTTTTTTTTTGTATTTCTCCGGGATATAATAATACGTTTAAATTCGTAATATTAATATCAATATTGGTTTTCTTTCGTTTCTAATTATTTGTTTTCCTGATTTAAAGAATTTTTAATAATACATTTGTATATAAGTGTGCATCGTTTCGTAAAATTACTTTGACAAAAAAAAAAAAAAAAAAAAAAAAAAATTTTTCAATTTTCTAAGACGTGTAACATGAGAGGTCTTGTGTTATGTAGAATGCCAAAATTATTAATTGTATTATCTCGTTGAATAATTTGCAATTTTGCAATTGCAACATACAGCATGTAATTTGATAAATTAAAAAGAAGGAAAGACTGTAATTTAAGGAATTTACGTAAAATGTAAACTACTTAAACTAGTTTACACGAAATAATGGAATCTACAATTTTTATAATAATAAAAAAATTAAAAACACTCCTGAATTGATGAAACTTAATAGAATATTTTAATTTAAAACCTTACTGTTTCAAACTACATAAAAGCTACGTTTTAAAACCTGATCTAATATGCTTATAATTTCGCAACTAAAATGATTAATTTACATTGATTAATTTATATAATTAATTAACAAAAAAATAATTAAATGCCCTTTTCATTCATGGGATTACCTTTTAGGTTTCATCTTGATGATAAACTTGCACATGAAATACTGAATCAATTAAAGAATAGTTAAGAATAGTTTAATTATAAAGAAATTAAATTATGTTTTATGATTAACTATGATAATTATTACATCAATTAATCATCATTACAATATTTAATGTCATTATGGTTTTTAATCGGTGTGATATAAAAAAAAAAATATGCTGTTCTTATAATAATGCAAGAATAAAACTAAAAACATAAATAAATAAAAACCTTTTCATTGAATTAATTCTTACTGTCTCATTAAAATCTTATTATCTGTGATGTTCATTGAATTTTCACAAATTTTAATGGGCAATATCTGAAGAATTATAAATTATTTTATTTTAATCTTTAATCTCAAAATTCCGTCGTGAAAATTATGAAAGCATGCAAAGCATGATTCTAAATTGAAACCAAGAATTACGAAACAATTATATTTCTACATTTGAATTTAAATTCTTCCTGAAGTTATATTTCTTCTTTTGAAATTAAATTTTTGTTATTTCCTAATTAATCATTAATCTTGGATATTTTATTCTATTGCAGTATTCTCCTTTAGGAAAGTATTTATATTGTGTAATGCAGCTTTTAACTAATGAAATTGGTATTTTGTAATACCTTAGTCTTATAAAAATGTGTATAGTTATAGGAATTCAAAGTTATGAAAGTATTTAGTAACACTGTTACTATGTTTCTATACGTATTGCAACCCTTTTTGTTATAATATTACTTAATATTTTCACTTAAATTAATGTTGGATGAATTTTTAAATAGCATTTATTTTAGTTTCATTAAAAAAAATGTAAAAATTATTTGATTGATTTTTTTTTTTTATAAAAGTTGGAATCGAGGTAAATCATTTAAAATACATTTAATAACATTTCGGAATGTAAGTTTTCTTAAAAGTAATTATAGAAATGTTAGGAAAAGTCATTAATATAATATAATTTTATTTAATGAATTTAATTTGAAATGACAATTCAATATATAGAATTATAATCCATTACATTTAATCATATACGTCCAACTTTAATGTAAAAATCATTGACAATATATGATTAAATCGATAAATTTCAGCGTATTATAATTGTCTAGATTTATTGTTCAATATGCTATCTAATTGTACTTAAAAGTGCACACAGTTTGTCAAAATTTCAGTCTATGATATAAAGTAAAAAGTACAAATATTTAATATTATTAATATGAGAAAATAATTTAGATGTTTTTAAATAGTTTTTATTAAAATATATTTATATGAGAAAACATTTTAGATGTTTTTAAATGTTTGGTTTCATTAAAATATATTTATATTTTTTTCATTAAAAAAGGTTCTTCCCATAAAAAGGCTAGTTAAAAAAGTTTAACATAAAGCATAAATAATTTTCATCAATATACATTTGGCCGTCATTTAAGTTTATTTTATTGCTATATTAGCATGCTTAATTTAACTGTATTTTAATTGGACTGGAGCATGCTTAATTAAACTGTTAATTTAAAAAAAATGTGCGCTAGAACGCTTAAATGACAGACTATTTTAATAATTTAAATAAAATATTTAAAAACAAATATCTTAAGCTATCTTTTTAAAGATGTATGCTTTTCTGCAAAAAATAATATATAAAAAGAAATCGTATAAAATGCATCATAAATAAAATAGGACTATGTTTCTTAGTTATGTTAAATAGTATCAAAAACTAAAAACAGGAAATTAAATTAATTTTTAAAACAGCATAAATTATTTCTAAAATTAAAAAAAAAAAAAGCTTGCTTAATATTTTTTTCGGAAATCTGAAAAGATCCGTAATTAAATTCAATAATTTGCAATGACGATTTTTACTAATTATTTATTTAGTTCCCGGTAACCAGAACTACGTTTTCCATTATAATTTAATTGATGTCATTAAAAGAAATTGCTTTTGTAATTTAATTTAAAAATTTAATTTTCACTCGAATTCTATTTGATTTCCCCGCACCACAATTTTTTGGAGACTTTCATAGGTGAGCTTCATGGACAATTTATGAATTTATGTTTATTCAAAAATGAAATATGAAATGTACATAAAATGCTTCGAATTTATCAGTATAAAACAGAGTTATTACAGAAGTATAGAATGTACATTCAATCAGTTTGCAAACAAATAAAATTAAGTAAATTTAATAATGTTGAAGTAAAATGCATTTTAAAACAAACAATAGCAACAAATTAAATGGTATGGCATATTTTAAGTAAAATACATTTGTTTGTTTTAAATTGTATTTTACTTAAATTATTGAAATGATGAAATGACATGGACATAATAAAACATTTACCGTTATGGGGTGTACCAAATTGCAACTATAATTACCTGATATAAATGAAATGACACAATGTATGGCTATAATGATAAGGGGTGTGTGTGTAATGAGCATATCGTGATTCACAAGAACAAATTAGTTTCAAAGTCTAAAAAAAGGCATTTGTTGCTTTTTGAATTAATGCTTGTGTTGTTTATAAAATTAGAAAAAAAGCTTTAATAATTTGGTACAGTCATTAGGAAATCATTTTTTTTGCTACATTAAAAATATGTGATAAAATAAAGAATAATTTGATTAATTTTAGAGAAAGAATGCAATTACCATATATTATAAATAACAATGACAAGTATCATATGAATAATGACATGAATGAGTATGAATAATAATTATATGAATAATCACACGCATCATATGTATTATAAGTAAAAATGTTTGCAAGATGAAATAAATAACAGTAATTCTAATATTAATTATATATTTCTTTTTTACTTCAAAGAGAAAATTTAATAGAGAGTTTTTGCATACCGTACGTTAGTTACCGTAGGACGTCCGTTAGCTTTTTTCTCCCTAGCGCGCATGCTCATAGGAAACTGCGCATGCATATCTGTAATAATGTTTCCTATGAGCATGCGCGCTAGGAGAAAAAGCTAACGGACGTCCTACGGTAATTAACGTACGGCATGCAAAAAAACTCTCTAATATTTCAGTACGCTTCTTTTGCAAATATTTAAATTACATTCATACATGTCATGATATTTTTAATACATTAAAAATTAAAACATTAAACAGTGACCCATATAACTTTTGTATTTAAATGTTTACTACCCATTCTTTTTTTGCTTGTAGTAATAATGTAATTTAGGTAATTGTATATATCTAAAAATAATACTGACAGTTATTTGTATTGAAATATAAACTATAACATCTTACTTATTTGATTAATAATATACGTGGAATCATTCAAATAAAAACCCATTTACTTACCTTTTTAAATCATCATGAAATCATCCAGATGAAAACATACTTACTTGGTAAAACATGAATCATAATCAGAAATCCTATAATCATCCAGATAAAGTCACTTACCTGGTTTGTATTGTAATATTGCAATAGTGTTTTCTAGAAATAATTGCAGTTATGTTTAATTTTTTTAAGGAGGTAATAAAATTTAGTCTTAAAAATAAAATTTAGCTTTTGAAATTTAGACTTAAAGATGTTTTCAGTTTTACCAATACTAACTGTGTCAACTCTATTTAAAAGTTTACCTATTTTTTTCCGTAAAACAGATTAGCTATTTTTATGACTGTAAAAATTGGATAATATTGTTAATATACTCATTTTGTCTTTTATTCATTAAAAAGAAATTTTAGGAGATTAAAAAGGCCATGTATAACAAACTTTTATACAAATTTGTGTTTCAAAATATTAGATGTTAATATATCGAAATGAATTGAATTACAAATTTTTATTGAATTACAAAAGTTTTCAAATTCCATTTTTATTTTTATAAAACTATTTTTGCGTTTAATAATTTGAAAATCTCGTTAATCAAACCTGAAATTTAATATTGTGACTCTCAAACTGACACACATTATGATACGTCTTCATATTAAAAGAAAAAGAACAATCCTGAGATTCCAAAAACAAAATTATCCAAACATGACGAATAGTCGTTGGACGAATGATAAGAATTCAAGATTACACAAAGTGAAATATTGCACTGCCCTGTTCAACAGAACATTACTTTCTCAATATGTGAAATATGATTCTCTATGGACATGAATATAGAAATAAGCAATAATGTTAGGCTTTCAGCGGATTCTTGCACACTTACTGCTATTTATTGCTACTTCATGTATACAGTACGTACACATATAGAAAATACAATTCCTTCTCGAATAAATTGTTTTATTGAATTTGGCACAATATAGCAAGAAAGAAATATTTTTAACCTTATTGAGAGATTCTGAAACAAATATTAGTTTATTTCCCCAAATGTATATACGTTTTGCTATTTTATTTGAAAAATGCATATTACAGTTAACTGGCTTAAAAGAAGTTTTTTTTTTTTTATGTTCACATATCGAAATTAAATTTACAGTTTGCTTAACTGGAATATGACATTGTGAAAATTAAATTTTTGAATAAAAATATATTTGGATGATTGTATAACTTCGTTTCGAAGAATAGAACATCGTGCTTCTCACAGAAAAATGTTAAAAATAAAAACATTTATTAAAATATAAAAATAAATCAAGGAAGTTACGGTCAACAAATATGAACAAATTTCAATTTCAATTTGAAATTTCAACTTTTAAACCAATTTTAACATTTCTATCACATAATCAAATTTCTAAATTTAAAAATTTCAATATTATTTTAAGCCTTAAATTATTTAGATATTTAGTTATAAGCAAAATTACGAAAAAAAAATTCATTACATGTTAAATCAATATCATACAGTATAATTGTATTTAGATATAGGTATTAATTAAAAATATCTTACATAATTTTTAAAAGTTTAGTACGTCATTTTTTTACAATTACAATTTTTTTTTTAAATATACTTAAAATACTATATACATATTTTTATAATTATCCATACATATCAGGTTTCTTTGTTTGTATTTAAATTGTAAATATAAAATATGAATTTTAAAGTTAAAGTCTATTTTAAATATGTGCTTAATAATAGCATTGTTTTAAATTCAGAATAATGTCAAATATAATTTTAAAAAAATTTCAAAATGGATAAATTTTTATTTTATTTATTTTAAATTTTCTATGGATAATTTTTTTATTGAAATATCATTCTCTGCTCTGATTTTATATTTGAAAATATTGCAATAAAACTAATTACAGAATTAAAATTCACTATTACATATTAAAATGTTAGAATTTATCCCATTTAAAATTCTTAAATGTGCAAATTTCAGAACATTTAATGAATATTCAACGTTCAAATTGTTCCGTGCCCAATCAGAATCGAAAAAATAAAAGAAAAATGAGTTTAGATAAAGAACTGGAATCATCGATTAGTAATTTTCTAAGAAAGAGACAGCAGGTTAAAACAGGCACTAATAATATGGTATATTGCTAGAATCCATTATCAAATTGGAGTTTAAAAGTTTAAACTGTCACTTGAAAAATAATAGTTTCATTTCTTTTTGTGACCTTGGCCATTTTTCTTCGTGTCAAATCACCATTAACAACATAAATCTTTGTAGAACAGAAATAAGAAGTTTAGATTCTTAGTAAAATCTGCACTCCACTTTGCTTCTAAAAGTAATTTTAATAGGAGTCAAACTTCGAGTGAAGTTGTCAAATTCTTATTAATGAGTTTAGAGTAAAAAGACTTTTAAGGACATTTTAGGTCATACTTTTCTGAAAAAATTTAGAAAGGTGTTTCTTCGTTAAGTATCATAAGATGAAACTTTCTTCAATATTTTTTATCTTTTATGTGAATTATTAATTTATCTCAAAGTCAAATCTTTCATATTTTACTTTATATATTGAATGATTTTTGAAGGATCAGAAGAAAAATGGATATGGATCCTTTTTTTTAAATTACAATGATATTTTACATCTAATTTTAATGTAATATGGATTTTAAAATGCTTAATTTATGATTCTTAATTTAGCAAAAAAGTATGCTAGGACATAATCAGATTCATAAGTTGCTTATTTTTATTATTTATCCATCCATACCACTATCTCTCTCATATATATAATTAGTGTGTGTGTGAAGAGAGGGGGAGATAGAGGGACGGATGGATGGAGAGATTGATAATAGTTTATTTACTATTATATTTACAACTATCTCTCTCTCACTCCCTATATATATATATATATATATATATATATATATATATATATATATATATAGAAAGAGATAAGTGTAAAAAATTAAAAGAATAAAAAAATTAAATTGCACACACACACATATATAGATATTTATATATAATTATGTATGTGTATGTGTGTAATATAAATATTTTATGTATACCTATATATAAGTTTTTAATCTCTAAAGTGAATTTAAATATTTATATGCATTGCAAATTACTGAGATGATATATGTTTACTAATGAATTTGACAAAGTTAATAAAACGTTAGTTTCTGCAATGATATTAGATTTTGTACTAAATAAATTATAGTATTAATAGTCTCTAATTCCTGCAATATTTTTATATATGTGAAACATCTTTTCAAATTATATAATAGCGTATATCTCAGTTTAAAAGTAACACAAATTTCATGTCTTTATGTGCAAGTATTGTAATGATATTTCTTAAATCACTGAAGGTAGCTGACATTTTTAAATCACTGTATTTATTGCCAAATATTATTATTTAAATACAAAAATATTTTTGGAACTTTTAATATGCTGTTTAAAAGAATTAAAGCATGTTACATATCTATTATATATATTTTAATAATTTATTTCATTCAATATAAGTTTTTTATTTAATAAAATATAACTACAAACACTAATAATTATCCAGAAACAAATTAATTTATATAAAATTTAATTTCTAAAAAATAAATGTTTATTTTTATATATTCTATACACAATGTATTTGATATACATTTTAAAAATTATGTTATTATGTATTTGATATACATAATAGCATTTTATACATTGTGTAAATGATTCAAAATTTTTCCAGTATCATATAAATAGAAATTTGTAGTAAATAGATATAATTGAATTCAATTTATCTGAATTAGTGCATGAAGCATATGCCAATAAATCATCTTCAATACAAAAAGTAAAATTAAATGCCCCTAATAATAGAATTCTCAAAACATCCGAGTTTGAATGCTCTAGTATTTTGATGCTTCTATTTATTTTCAGCTATTAGAATTATTTAGACAAACATGTTACAATAGGCTTTGATTCTTGTTTCTCGTTATTCAAAATCAAAACGGAGAAAAGTTTCTAATTGTCTACTTCAGTAAATTATGAAAGAGTTCAGATTAAAATTTGATTAAAATAAATAAATAATAGCAAATAATCAATGAAATTGTTAACAAAGAAATTTCCATTCAAAGCATAATATAAATAATACTTTCTTCGAAATCCAAATTGACTTTTTTCTTCATATATGATTCCGCCTTAAATGAGAGAATACATTTATTTTATAACTGAATAAGCATAGATGAGCCTTCGTATAAATATTTGTTGAGACCTTAGAAAGTTCAATTGGAAAATATTTACTCCAAAATGAAAGAAAAGGTAAACACTTTACTACACAAAAGTAACATGGCTCTACAAATGGCAAATATTCCTGTCCGGCACTGACTTTTCCACCCAATTCGCTCCCGTTTGAATGCAAATGTAAATTGATTTCCGAGATTTAGGCTTCTAGTTAATTGGAATCATTTACATACACAGCAAATGAGTTTCCGTTTCTGCAGTAGTTAGCGTGTGTGCATATTGCCAAGGGCGCTGCGTTTGTTTTTCTCCAGCCTTCGCTAAGAATTAGTTTGCACTGTAGTGCCGGATGTCTTATAAAATCGGCAAACAATTGGCTTAGCAGGCTTCTGGGATGTTAAATAAGGAGATCTGGGCGGTTCTGTTCACCGATGAGAGAAAAGAAAGGAAATTACAAATAGATCTCGTGAAAGAAGTTTCTTTGATTGAAAAGTATAATTTTTAGAAATATTTGCGTTTTGTTTGTTTGTTGAATTAAGGATTGCCCCTATAAAGACGGTTGATGACTTCAGTTTTTTTTAAATGTTTGGCAATATAATGTCTGTTTAAAGGTTTTTCTCAAATAAATAAATGAGAATACACAACTTTGCACATTTAACTGAAAGGAAATGTAGTAATATAAGTAATATATAAGAAGCAATTATTTTTTAATCGCTTGATTTTTCATATGTTATGCGATTGTTTGAATATATGTGTTCTGGGTAATCTATAGATATGTAATAATTATTTTTTTTATTTGCATTAATTATAACTATTTAAAAAAATATATATAATGCTATTTAAAAAAATGTATTTCTGAAATTGAAGATAGTAATTTGATAATTTTCATTTTCTTAGACAGTTAATGAATTTAATTATTTTTTAATAGTGATGTTATATCCTGAGATTTGTTTCTGTTAAAATGGTAAAATTACATATGTTCCAATAATTCATAGAAATAATTCTAATAGTTTCGCACACGAAAGAAATTTTAATAATAATTTTAAAATGATAAAATACCATTCGATGAAAGGCCCTTATATCATGCTTTTCGTTATATGTTTTTCCTAAATTAGTGCTAATTTTGAGTTTTTCGTTAAAACTTAATATTATTTAAAAACTACTTTTTTACTTAATAAATTTAATATTATCTTAAGTTAAAGTTGTATATATCTTACAACTATTTTAACCTTCTCTGAGGTTTCTTGCACTTTTATACATTGAATTCTTTTGTGTGACACCCTGCTTTTAGAGAGAGTGTCAAAAGAGCCGATACCATCCAATTGGTACATATTTAAAGAGCATTCGAGTCAATAAAGATACATCGTGTATGAAGAACTGCTCTGCGTTCACCCTGCGGAAATAAAGTCGCAGTTTAAATATTTCTCATCGTGCCAAAGACACGCTCTGAATCTGATTGTATTTTGGGTTTGTGAGCAGTCTTCTGACATTTTGAAAAAGTACTTTCCAGAAGCATGTTTCTGACAATGCTCGCCACAAAATATCTTAAAACTCTTTTGTTCGTATGCAACAATCTGACATTTAACTTAAATTTATTGCAATTTTTAAAAAATTTAATACTAAATGTACAGTTAAATGAATTTTTTTATTTTAAAAAGTTAATATGTTTTATTTATTTAAAGTTAATTAATTTATCCTTAAATTTAATCGCTTTACCTAATGACTATATATATATTTATATATATCCATATATATATATATAATTCTGCAAATAAACATCGAGAAATAATGTGAATTTTAAATAAATCCCTTTGCAGAATGGGCTGTGATTTTTTTTTTTAATTTCCTTAACCATTGCTGTCTTAGGAATATTCAAGCTGTTTATTTCATTATACATTTACAAGTATCTGCTTAAAAAACGTGAAGCAATTTCATGGTATGCATCTGAAAAATCCAATAATATTGAGATGTCTCATTTAATACTGCTTTTAATTATCTCTTTTGAAATGTAATTTCATATATAATTTTTGTATCTATCAACACTATTCCAGTGTGTACTATTCATTTTATATATCTCATTTCTGCTCATCACTGAAATGGATTTTAATACTATGAAAATATGTTTGGGGTTGTAAATTTTAACACAATTTAACAATTAACTATACTTCAGAATATTAATAATTACTCAAACTCTAAATCTTAAAAATATAAAGCAATATATAAATTGTTACTGGTTTTATATATCGAATTTACTTAAAATGAAACATTAAAAGTAAAAAGAAGAATATAAAAATATATACAGTATTTTTTATCTAATAAATTAATAATAAATTTATAATAAAGGTGTGTTTACATAGCTATAAATAAACTTGTTTTTTAAAAGAATTTGTCTTTTAAGTTATTTAGCAAGCGATAGGAAAGCACACCATATAATTGAAGTAAACTAGCATAAGATATCATATCATGAATATGCTATTCGAAGAAAAACATAAAATATAATTGTATAAAAAAATATTCAGCTTTTTCTAAGTCAGGATGATATTCATTATTTAGTGACATTTTACAGCAATTTTCTCCATTTCAATTGTTGTGTTCTTGAGTAAAATTTGTATTAAAAGTAAATTGCCTCCATTTTTTTTTTTCATATTCAGGTTACTACTTTATTTATAAATGGAACAACAAAAATGTTACATGAAATAAAATTCTACTGATTCATTCTATACTTACATCTTTAAACTTTTTTTTTTTTTAATAGATTTCAGAAACAATTATACATTTCTAAAAGTTTTGCAATTTGTGTTTGACGTGAAAGTATATATGAGATCGAATTTTTTTTTCTAATGATTTTTTCCATTTCATAAAATGTTATTTTAAATAAAAGTTGAAATTAAACTGTCAGCTTTTGTTTCCATAATATTTGATTTTTTGTCAATTGAGAATATTAAAATGGAAAGCACATTAATAAATGGACACTAAATATAAACAAAATTAATTAAATTAAAATATGTAAGAGCTAAAAATACAATATTCTCTTTAAAAAAAAACAATCAGAAATGGTGATAATACATATTTTACTTAAACTTTAGTGTTTAAAGACTAAATGTGTATTAATTAAAAATTAATATTTAAACTCTATTAGCATTTTATTTTAATTAATTCTCGATTATTAAAATGTGATATTTTTCTTCAATTAGAATTTAGCCATTGTAAGTCATATTGCAAAGACTAACTGATCAGATAAATTACTAGTTAGCTATTAATTTGATAACAATATTTTAAGTAATGTCATTATAATTAAAATATACATTTTATATATAATGTATGTAAAAAATTTAATAGATTCTGACTAAAAAAATCCATACTTCTGTTTAAGAAACAGTCCATGCATTTTTTTTTTAATATGCACAAAGAAATTTCAGTAAATATACTTCTTCCCCATTCTTGAAAACAGATTTCCAAATTCTGAATTTCCAGTAAAGATACTTATTCTACGTTCTCGCCAACAAATAATTCAAATTAGCTTTAAATATTACTGCTGACGAATAACTATATTTCACTTAAAAAGGACTACAAGGCAGTTTCATGTCATAGCAGAGAAAGCGTAATCTTTCGCAGCACATGGCCTACAGACCTGTTGCTTGTCAAATTCAAGCCAGTCAACCTACATTAATCCAAACATCCAACGCAGCACACCAGTTCTCTTCCTTTCAAGAAAAAAAAAATGGCGACCCCCTTGTGCATAATATAGTGTGATACTATATGGTTTAAATTTTAACTATTCTCGACCCAAAGCGACCACATTCTAGTAAAACAAATAATTCACATTAACTTTAAATATTACTGGCGACGAATAACGATATTTCACTTAAAAGAAGACAGTTTCATGTCATAGCAGAAAAGGCACAATCCACCGCAGCACATGCCCTACAGACCTGTTGCTTGTCAAATCCAAGCCAGTCATCCAATATTAAACCAAACATCCAATGAAGCACGCCAGCTCTCTTTCTTTCAAGAAAAACCACAAGATAAAAAAAAAAAATGGCAGCCCCCTCGTGCATAATATATTGTGATACCTTATAACCATATAGTAACCAAACTTTTAACTATTCTCGACGTCAGGCGATCTTCCGATGGTGCGTTTTTATCAAATGAAATATGCCTTCCCAGGAAATGAGGTCGGGAGAACTTCGAGAATGTGGGGCCTCGAGATGTCATATGTACTTATTTACAGTCTCTCCCTTTTCTGGGCCCCAGAGTGTGATTCCAGTCTTTCCTCCACTCACCCCATCCCCCCCGGAGGTATAAATCATATTAACTCGTAAATTGAACGTGTATCTCGTGGATGGGGATCTGGGAAGAAGAGACTTTTGTGGGGGAAGACTAATTGAGTGATGCTCTGTTGTGGCGTGCGAGACATCTGAATTAGTGAATTATGTGTTATTATATTTTTTTTTTTTTTCAAAATGTTTTGAATTTCCTTTTTCAACTTAATTTATTTCACATCAAATTGAGACTTTAAGAGTTCCTTTTCACAATTATTTCAACGTACTCAATTGTAAAATGTATGCGAATATAAATACTTTAATAAATTTCAATTTTGATTAGATGCTTTTGAACACTACATGCCTAATGCAATTCGCTAGTGAATATAGATTATTTTAAATTCAGTTATCACGTAGATGAATTTACACGTTTAATTTACGTGTTATTGATTTTATTCTGTATATGTCATGAAAAATTGTAGCTTTGTAGATAAGAAGTGTAAACTCAACATCGGTAAAAAAAAAGTTTTTGCCATTCGCCGTTTATATACTTATTTTTATAAAATAATAAACCAAAAATGAGCAATACCTTGCTACATTTTTTGTTCAGTTTTGCTGATGCACTATACCTTACTGAGATGATATATATTTACTAAGGAATTTAATTAACTTAAAAAATGTTAGTTTTTACAATGATTTTAGATTTTTGTACGAATGAATTTAAAATGATAGTTTCTAATTCCAGCGAAATTTTTAAATTTAAATTTCTTAAAAAGATTTAATGTAAATAAAAATCCTAATATTATAGTACTTGAAAACGTTTCCTAAATCACATATATAACTGACTTTTTAAAATCACTATATTTATTGCGTAATATTTTTACTTAAATGCATAAATATTTTTTGGAAATTTTATTATATCACTAGAAAATAAATTAAAACATGTCACTTGTTTACTGGGAATATTTTAATAATGGTAATTAAAACACGTAATTTTATTTAATAAAGGACAACTACCAACACTAATAATTGACAGTATAAATTAATTTATGTAAAATTTAATTTCTAAAAATTTACAAATACTTAATGTTATACCCAGGTATTTGATATACTTTTTATATTTTTGAAAATAATACAAAATGTAACAAACATCACATAGAACTTTGTGACAAATAGATATAATTTTATTAAATTTATCTCAATTAGTGCATGAAGTATACGCCAATAAATCTTCTTCAATACAAAAATAATATTAAATGCTCTGTTAGAATTCTCAAAACATCTCACATTGAATATTCCAGTATTATGATGTTTCTATTTATTTTCAACTAAACAATTATAAAATTATTTAGATAAATATGTCACAATATGCTCCAGATTCCTGTTTCTCATTATTCAAAATCAGGGCGGAGAGAAGTTTCTAATTGCCTACTTCAGTAAATTTTAAAAGAGTTCAGATTAAAATTTGAATGAAAATAAATAAAAAAAAGTAGCAAATAATCGATGAAACTGTTAATAAATAAATTTCCATTTAATGCATAATATAACTAATACATTCTTTGAAATCCAAATTTTTTTTTTTTCGTCGTATGTGAATCTGCTGTACTTGAGAAAATATGTTTATATTATAACTGAATAAGCTTAGTTACGCCTTCACATAAATAGTTGTTGAATCCTTATGTGTAGAAAGTGCAATTCAAAAAATATTTTACTCGAAAATGAAAGAAAAGGCAAACACTTTACTACACAAAACCAACATGGCTCCTCAAATGGCAAATATTCCTGTCCGGCACTGACTTTTGCACCCAATTCGCTCCCGTTTGAATGCAAATGTAAATTGATTTTTCTCAGATTTAGGCTTCTAGTTAATTGGAATCATTTACATACACAGCAAATGAGTTTCCGTTTCTACAGTAGTTAGCGTGTGTGCATATTGCCAAGGGCGCTGCGTTTGTTTTTCTCCAGCCTTCTCTAAGAATTAGTTTGCACAGTAGTATGTTAAATAAGGAGATCTGGGCGGCTCTGTTCACCGATAAGAGAAAAGAAAGGAAATTACAAATAGATCTCGTGAAAGAAGTTTCTTTGATTGAAAGTATAATTTTTGGAAATATTTGTGTTTTGTCTGTTTGTCGAATTAAGGTTTCCCCTAGAAAGACGGTTGATGAGTTTATGTTTTTTTTTTTTTTAATTGTTTGGTAAAATAATGTCTGTTTAAAAGTTGTTCTGAAACAGATAAATAAGAACACACTTTGCAAACTTAACTGAAAACAAATATAGTAATACAAGTAATATAATGAGAGGGAATTATCTTTTTTCTATTACACGTTTTAGTTTTTCATATGCTATAGGAATTTTTAATTATATGTGTTCTGGGCGCTTTATATATATATGTAATATTTTTTATTTAGATTTATTATAACTATTTAACAAACAATATGATAGTAATTAAAATTACACATATTTCTGGAATTGAAGATAATTGTTTGATAATTTTCATTGTCTTAGAAAGTTAATGATTTTAATTATTACATGATATCGATGTTAAATCCTGTGATATTTTTATTATAATAATAAAATTACATATGTGACAATAATTCCTAATAATAATTTAAACGTTTCGCTCATGAAAAAATTGTAATAATAGTTTAAAAATGATAAAATATCATTCGATGAAATGTGCCTTACTATGATTTTTGTTAAAATTTTTTTTCTTCCATGCGTGCTAATTTTGTGTCTTTATTTAAAATTTAATATTATTTTTTTTTTGCGTAAAAATGTACATTTTATTTACTGAATGTTAAATAAATATATATTTATGTTTTTTTCATTTTTGATTACATTCTTACTCTGTTATAAATCTTAACTCTTCTCTGGCCTTTTTTTTCCTGAACTCTTACACAATTTCACAGTAAATTTGCAGTAATAACACGTCCCGATAACGGTAAAAATTCACAGTACGGAAGAATGTCAATTATTTGAGTTAGTATGGTTTCCAAGCTTAATTAGTACCGAATACACCGAATTTACAGAAAAAGCCACTAAATTTGGAAATGAAATATAAAATATCAGCCAATTTATTATTTTTTGTGATATTAAATGTATTTACAGCTTTTTGTGTGCAGTTATTATTGTGTTTATACAAATTTTGAATGAAATTGTCCAATCGTTGATTTTATTTTGTATGATTACAATTTTTTTCTGCAATGATACGTCATTGCATAAGTGTCTGCAGAATTCCAGGTAAAGTCTATTCTTTCAGTTCAATGCATTTAGTAGTTTTTTAAATCTTTCGGAATCTGCCATTTTCTATCGATGGACTATAATATGCCATGAAAACGCTGTCCTGTAATTTTTGTTTCTGCTGTATTATTCGCGGTTTTCAATCTCCTTTATAATCCTGTAATATGAAAATTTTTGCTGTTCCTCTGCTTTCATCAACTCGGTAATATATTCTTCAATAAGATTTTCAGCAGCAGGGAGTCTTGTTGTCATACCTATCAAAATTCGTCTTCAGTTTCGATTCTGCACCATTTCTGCAACCTAATAAGTAACATTTTTCCAAGTGTAACCTGATTGCGGCATTCTTACCTTTTTCAAGTCCTGCAATCAGCTTTAGAGTCTTTTGAATACCGAAAAATACTATGATCAAATCAGTAAATCCCATTTGGAAACAAAAGATACGCTTTGTTCATCTCGGCTTCTAACATCTGTCCATTGAAAAAGTGCCATTAAGATATTTTTCCCTTTCAATAACTGGATTTAAAAAGTAAACTCTATTAAGCGTTGTCCAATAAGGGAGAGGAGTAGTGGAGTAAATTTCGTTTTATCGATATTAGTGAATGTAAAAAAACATATTTTTACTGCAATTGATAAACTTCTCTTTGGTGCAAAGGTGTTTTAGAATTCTATCCTTATTCTCTGATTTGTTTCAATCTTATAATTTATCTCTTTTATAACAATTTGTAAACGAAAATTTTGAGACTGAAATTTTTAAACACTTGAAGAATTAGTACAAAAGGTAATTTTTATTAAAAATAATTTTAATTATATTTCATACACTTCAAATATAATATTAAATTCTTAAACAAAAAGTTTTTTAAGAATATTTTGTTTACATAGGCATACACCCAATAAAATCTTTACTATAACTGAAATACTAAAAATATTCATATTTGTATATATCTTACAACTATTTTAACACTTCTCCGAGGTTTTTGCACTTTATACATTGAATTCTTTTGTGTGACACCCTGCTTTTAGACAGAGTGTCACAAGAGCTGACATCATCCGGTTGATACATATTTAAAGAGTATTCGAGTCGATAAAGAGACATCGTGTAGGAAGAAGTGCTCTGCGTTCACCCTGCGGAAATAAAAACGCAGTTTAAATATTTCTCATCGTGCCAAAGACCCGCTTTAAATCTGGTTATATTTTTGGTTCGTGGAGCAGTCTTCTGACATTTTGAAAAAGTACTTTCTAGAAGTTTTTCTCTGACAAAGCTCACCACAAAATAAAACTATTTTTTACTCTTTTTATTATTGCATTCGTATTCAGCAATCTGACATTTAATATACATTTATTTTTTTAAAAATTTAATACTAATTATACAGTTAAATTAATGCTTTTATTTAAAAAAGGTTAATTTATTTTTCTTTAATTTAGCCTCTTTACCTAATGTCAAATTTTATTCTGCAAATACACCTCGAGAAAATATATGAATTTTAAATAAATCTTTTTACAGAATAGTGGAGGATTTTTTTTTCTAAGCCATTGTTGTATTGTTAATATTCAAGCTGTGTATTTCATTATACATTTATAGTATCAGCTTGCAAAACACGTGAAGCAATTCCATGGTATGAATCTGAAAATCCAATAATGTTGATAATCCCCATTTAATACTGCTTTTAATAATCTCTGTTTAAATATAATTTCATGTATAATACATGTTCCTAACAATACTATTCCAGTGTGTACATTTCACTTTAAATGTCTAATTTCTGCTCCCCTCTGAAATTGATTTTAATACTATGAAAATATATTTAATAATATCATATATTTTAACACAATTTAACAATTAAATATACTTCAGAATGTTAATAATTACACGAACCATAAATGTTAAATATATAAAAACAATAGAAATTGTTACTGAATTTATAAATCGAGGTTATTTAAAAAGAAACATTCAAATTAAAAAAAAAAGAAACGAAATACATAAAACATATATAGAATATTTAGTTCGTATGTTAATAATTATTTTATAATAAAGAAAGGTTTACATTCCTATAAAGAAACTTGTTTTTTTTTTTTTAAGGAATTTGACTTTTAAGTTATTTAGCAAGCAATAGGACAGAGTATCATATAATTAAAGTAAACCAGCTTAAGATATCATGCTATTGAAAGAGAAAAAAAATATAATTGTATAAAAAGATTTAGTTTTTTTTTTTTAATCAGGATAATATTCATTATTTATTCACATTTTTACCTCCATTCCGATTGTTCTGTCCTTGATTAAAATTACTATTAAAAGTTAATTGCCTCCATTTGTTTTCATATTCAGGTAACTATAAAATTTAAAAAGTGCAACAACAAAAATGTTACACGAAATAAAAATCTATTGATTCATTCCATACTTACATCTTCAAAACTTTTTTTCTATGAAATTTCAGAAAAAAATTATCCATTTCTAAAAATTTTGCAAATTGTATTTGATTTAACAGTTTATTAAAATATATGAGATCGAGTATTTTTTTTTTTTCTAATGATTTTTCTCCATTTTCTAAAGTATTATTTTAAATAAAAGTTAATTTTAAACTGTCTACTTCGACTTTAATAATATTTGATTTATTCTCAATTACGGATATTGAAATAGACAGCACATTAACAAAATCAAAGATAAATTACGTATTTAATAAAATTAAAATATGTAAGAGATAAAAAAAATATCCCCTTTTTAAAAAACAATAAGAAATGATAATAATACATAATTTGTTTAAACAGTTAGTGCTTAAAAACTAAATGAATATTAATTGCAACTTACTATTTAAAACTATTTTACCATTTTATATTAATAAATTCTCGAATATTAAAATGTGCTTCCTTTTTTTTTCTACAGTAAGAATTTACACATTGTAAGTTATATTACAAAGTCTAGCTGATCAGATAAATTTCTAGTTAGTTTTTAATTTGATAAAAAATATTAAATATTATGTCATCATTTTAAAATAAACATTTTTATATTTAACGTATGTTAAATAATTAATAGGGTAGCAAGTAATAGGTTAATATTTAATAGAATGTTTAAAAAAATTCTTCGTCTACTGAATTCTGTGATAGATAATTTTTCATTGTATTCTTAAAATTAAAATACAAATAAAATATGATATGTAATTGAGATAATTGTGATATAAGCAAAATTTACTAGATCAAATTTATTTTTGAACGTGATTTGATGACAGACCTTTCTACCTTTGTATAACAAAAAAAAAAAATCAATATTATTTGAAAATACATTGAAATCTAACTCTTAAATCTTTAAATATTACATTTGGAAATTTTAAAAAATATTTTTTTAATTAAGCATATGTAAATAAAATAAACTATTATTATAGAAACTATATACGCCTAATGTAATGGTTAAAATAATTAATAATTTTGTGGAAATTAATAACTTCCCAGTGAATTTTTGAATATGCTATAAATTAATAAAATTTATATGATAATTTTTTATATTGTTTTTTTCATTAATGAAAAAATGTCTATTGCAATATCAGTAATTTTTCATTTAACAAATTTATAATTATTGAATAATATATTACCATTTTATATTTTATAAATATGCACAATAAATTTAGGACAATTTTTCAAATATGGAATTATTTAAATACAGAGTTATTTAAGATTAATAGTAAAATAAGAAATAAAAGAAAGTTTGAAAGAGTTAAGTTGATATATTTTACAAATTAATAAATCAACATTATATTTAGAATGATTTAAAAATTGCTTATAAGTGGCACTATCTATAAACTTAAAGATATTTTTATAATCACAATGTACCGAGTAGTTATTTGAATATATTTAATAATTTTTGCAAAAAAGATGAGACGAGTAATAAATTTAGACAAAAATGTTTTTGTCAAAATATCAAATAATTAAAATAATCAATATTTTTTTTAAGCAAAATTATATTTTAACGAAAAACTGTTTTGACTTACGGTTATTATTTAGATAACGTAAGAAATAAAGAATACGTATGTATACATTAAGACATCCAATTTATTCTTTATTACTTGAATCAAAATTTTCTTATTTAAAAGTAATTTAAAATATGTTTCAATTTGAAAGCGAGCAATAAATTATCCATTTTGACAATTATTAATCCTTGAAGTGTTTTTCACTTGGTTGGAAAAAAATAAGTATGTATCAGATAGAAAATTCTCAAGAATGAATAAAATAATAAGAAATAAAAATTGCAAATAATTTACAAATATAATATAAAAATTTTTCTTATTTTTCTGTATTTAGTTATCTAAAAAAAGGACAGAAGAAGTTCCTAGGCAGTATCCTATCCCTATCGATTCTTTCTGGACAATCTATGCCGGATATAATTAAGCCATTTGCATATTAGTGAATTATTATCTAATATCAAAAGAAAATACCAAAGATAACTGGACAAAATTTAGTGGAATAACACTCGCAAAAAGGGTCTGCTGCCAATTTTAGTTTAGTTTGTCGCTCTACTGTCTTTTTTGTACAGTTTAGGCTAATTAGATCGGGACCTCCTGTTAATGTGGATTCCAAACCACTCAACAATCATCCATGCTACTGATAGGATTCTAGTTTGAAGCCTGTCTTCGAATTTTAGATTAAGAACAGGACACGACTGCATGGAACGAGCATCTGACCAAAATAGGTGTTGTGAACTCTGATGTATGTGTTTTATGTAGGACAGAGAAAATGAATAAGGCCAATGGACTTGATTGCTCGGGACTGGACTCTAATTTACAACAGAATGGTGAGTTGTGTGTTTTTTACTGCAGGGCCAGATAAAAAAAGTCCTGATCACTCGAACTTTATTATGGTGCTTCTAGTTACTAAAAATTTTATACTTAGAACATTTAACTTGCTTTTATCTGTTTTTTAAGGTCTTTTGGACGTTTTTGTTTAGAATGTTCGGTCTTTTTTCTCTTTGTAATTTTGATTCGTTTATATATTCTTTTGGTTTCTACAGTCAGTGACTAAATTTGTATGGATTTAAATTAAAGTCATAGTTAACAACAACAATATTTGTCTAAATAATTGAAATTTATTTAAATATTTATTTTAAAAGTACTTATTAAGAAACTGCACTTAACTTTTTGAGAAACTGAGCTTTAAAAATACATCTGAATTTAAATGAATAATGTGCAAACACTTCTCTATGTCCAACTTTCCTTTTATAAAAATGAACACAAAATCCTGTAAATTTTATTTCACTTTTTTTTTTTACTGTATTCTATTCACTAATTATGTCTTTTATATATAAGCTAGCGGAAGTCCATATTATTGAACATACAAAATTATCAGGTTTAATTTTACCAGTTAGTTTGTTGAAATTATTGCTTTGAAAAAATTGTAGACTCGATGCATATGTCACAGAATTTCTATGAATATTAAGATTTCCTGGTTAGAAATTTTGAAGATTTTCCATCTTGTCCAACGTAAAAAAAAAAAAAAATTCAGAAAGGATTTTCTGGCAGCATTATTTCTAAAAGGATGTTTTATAGAATAACACTGACATATGAAAGTGATGTTTTAATAATAACAGAATACAAATTCAATGATAAACAATGATTTAGGGAGGCATGGTTTGCACACTCTTCTCTAAGATTACTGAAAGCTGTTTAAAAAAAAAGATCCATACATTTTTTTAATATGCACAAAGAAGTTTACAGTAAAGATACTTATTCTACGTTCTCCCCAACAAATAATTCAAATTAACTTTAAATATTACTGCCAACGAATAACGATATTTCACTTAAGAGAAACCACAAGGCAGCAATATATGTCATAGCAGAGAAAGCAAAATCTTCAGCAGCACAAGCCCTACAGACCTGTTGCCTGTCAAATTCAAAGCCAGTCATCCAATATTAAACCAAACATCCAATGCAGCAAACCAGTCCTCTTTCTTTCAAAAAAGAAAGAAGATAAAATAAAATGGCAGCAACCCTCGTGCATAATATATTGTAATACTGTATGGTTTAAATTTTAACTATTCTCGACCTGAGGCGATTTTCCGATGGCGCTTTTTTATTAAATGAAATATGCCATCCCAGGAAATGATGTTGGGAAGAACTTTGAGAATGTGGGGTCCGAGTTGTCATATGCACTTATTTACAGTCTCGCGTTTCTAGGCCCCAGAGTGTGATTCCAGTCTTTCCTCCATCCACCCCTTCCCCGGTGGTATAAATCATATTAACTCGTAAATGAACGCGTGTCAAGCGGATGGGGATCTGGGAAGAAGAGACTTTTGTGGGGAAGACTAATTGAGTGATGGCTCTGCCATGGCGTGCGAGACATCTGAATTAGTGAATTATGTCTTATTATTCTCTTGTCAGCCCAATGATTTGAATATCTTTTTTTTTTAAATCGATTTATTTTACATTAAATTGAAACTTTAATAGTTTCTTTTCATAATTATTTCAGCATTCTCAGAAGTAAAGAGTATATGAATAAGTGTAGTACAAATATTTTCTACCATTCTTATATTTCAGTATTACATAGATGCTTATTGAGTACACATGCAAATGCAATTTACTGATGAATATATATTATTTTAAATTCATTTATTACATAGAGTTAGTTATACATTTAAATCTAATGTAAAGCGAGACATCTAAATTAGAAAATTACATATTATTATTTTTTTCTCTTGTCTGACCATTGTTTTGAATTTCTTTTTTAAGTTAATTTATTTTACATCAAATTAAGACAGATGTCACACAGATCACAGGTTTAACTTTTGGACACAGTAGTGTTATATAATAGAAATCATTCTTTTTATGTGTTAATATTGAAATAGTTCCACTCTCCATACATTTTTTCGTAGGACATCATAAGAAATAGTTTTCATGTTTCAAAGAAAATAAAAAGTTTTTAATGTAAAAATTTTAATTAATTTAATTGTTAATTTAGTTGTTTTTTTTTAATAGATGGCCCTTTAAAATTATAAACATTGTTTTCTTAAAATCCTTTTCTAATACGGCTTCAATATTATTCATGAAGTTTTTTTTTTTTTTTTTATTATAAAAATAAAATTTGAACTTTCCTTTCTCCAGATATACTACGCATGTTTTCCAGCCATATATTAAAATGCATACATACACACACGAAAAAAAGAAGACATAATTTATAATATAACAGTCTTTTAAAAAGTAACAGTTATGTCGCTAATTTCACGTCTTCCTCTTCCAAAACACCCTTATCCTGTCAATATAGTCCAGACAGACAATGTAGAGTAGAACGTGGGTGTTCTGTAAGAGAAAATAATTACTAAAAGTGTTTTTGCATTCATTATATTTTATATTGCTCTTTTGAATTCTGAAGTGATTATAATTTTTAGACATCTACTAAATTTATATTTTTAAATTATTCTTTGTAAATATTAAACTTTAGCATTTTAGAGCAGAGAATGAGTGAAAAAAAAACTAACATAGCATTAAAACCATAAAGACAGACATTCCAAAAAAATTTCACATCGTTTTCCTCTGCAGAATAGGAATATTTCAGTATAGTTACCGGTAACCATCTTGAATGTGTCTATCATGTCTTTACAAATTTGAATAAATTAAACACATATATATTGGCGAGAATAAAGGAAGAGGAAGCATAATTCTTTGGTTTTTACGTATAATTTCCCTTCTTCACAATCACCAGCGAAACAATGCTGACATTGCAATAAATGGAATTCATGTCACTGCGAATGAATTTTTATTCCCTTGAATAGTACAATACATTTCTCTAAACAGTAAAATGCGAATTATAAATAACCACATAACTCCATGCGTAATGAGGAAATAAAAAATCGGTTCCTTCAGACTACATGACTACATATCTGCTGCTTAACGACTCAGAGGAACACAAATAGTGCCTATACATATCAGTTTTTCAATGTAACATTTTTAGTTCATAACTAAATGCCCGTTTTAAAGTTATAAGCTTTATTTTATCAAAATACTCTATATAAAACTGCTTCAGTATTATTCTTAAGAAGTGTTTTTATTATAAAAAATAAAAACTTCATCTTCACTTCCTCCCTTTACATATTCACATGTTTACCACTAGTCCACTAAGCCACATACACAAAAAAAAGAAAGAGACAACTTATGACTGCCTTTTAAAAATTATGTCGTTAATTTCAAGTCTTCGTCTTCCAAATCATCCTTATTCTCACGGCTAGAATATCAATACAGGATAGGGATGTAGTTGGTCTGAAGAGAAAATAACTACTAGAAGTGTTTAGGAAACGTTATAGGTTTTTAACAACTAGTACCTAGTTTATGTTTTTCAATTATGCCTTTTTTATGTATTAAAACTTCAGCATTTTCAAACACAGAATGAGACAAAACAACCAGCACAACATTAAAACTTTAAAGGCAGATATTCAAAAGAATGCAAAGTATGAATGTTTCAGTACAGTTACTGGGAATAATTAAAATCGCAGAATTTATTGAATATCATATTTACATATTTTGACTAAATAAAACACATATATGTTGACGGAAAAACGGGCAAACAGAATCCTTGATTTTTAGGAATAATTTTCAATCTTAAATAATCAGTGAAATAATGCCGACATTGCAACGGATGACATTCATATTACTGCGAATGAATTTTTATTCCCTGTGATATTACAATACATTACTCTAAACAGCAGCAGAATGCGAATTGTAAATAACCACACAACTCCACGTGCGTAATGCGGAAATGAAGATATAAAAAAGGAAATCGTTTCCTTCAGACTGCATATCTGCTGCTTAACGACTGAGAGGAACACAATGCGTGCCTGTCACCTGAATGTGACAGGAAGCAGAACATAGAGACATTCCTGCAAGTTATCTGGAAATAGTAAATAGGACTTACTTGTCCAATGTTCATAGATAACTGCATATATTTTTCCATTTCGAATAAGAAACAAATAGCATTATAGATTTTGTCAGCAAATGTAAAATTATTTTATATATTTCTAAAACAAAATGTCTAAATAATGGATATTTTACATTATCTATCTGTATATTTTTATATATTCCTTTATATTATTACATCTTATATATATTATGAATTTATATATTCCAGATATTACACTAAAATATATACTTTTAGAACAAACAACATTGTATTCCAATAGATAGAAACTTATAAAAGCATTTCGAAAGATGTATTTAAGTACAAAACATGATTTTTTATTAAACATTTCATAATTTTCTTGAAACAAAACATTTAAACTCACCAAAAAATAAAGTGTGCATTAAATCAATTATTAAACCTTTATCAACTGTAGAAAGAAAGTTGAAATAAATTTTATGAACATTTCACAAAATGGATCGTGTTTAGCTATTCACAAAAAGATAAAAATAAAATTAAAGAAAATAATAAAATCGAAAATCAATATTGAAAAAAAAATGAATAAATCAAAGTGTATCCAATAAAAGCATTTCTCAAAGTAGTAATCATGGATACGCACTTTCCTAAATATCACAGATAAAAATAACTATTTAAAAATGACTATTTTAAATATGTCTAATGTTTTTTTAATAATTTTAAATGTTTTTATTAATATTATTCAAGGAAAAATAATTCCTAAATTATTGTTTCATTTCCATGTTTTCTGTAAAAAACTAATTTCAATCTATTCAAATTCTACGAAATTCTGCGAATTTTTAAGTATAAAAAATTTTTCTAATCTAAGACTTTGAATAAGTTGTCTGTAAATGAATTAAAATAGTGTAAAAAATATACTTAATAGCTAAAAATAGTTAAAATATTTTTATATTTCATTTTGGTTAATTTAAAATCAGACTGAAAAAACATGCTGTATAAAGAGATTTAGATTCTTATAGTTAGATAGATAAATAATATAAACTTATTTTATTCCTTTTAAACTGAAATATAAAATAGCTCAATTTAAAAATCGCTATACGATATGAATATGAAAAAAAAATAAACATACATTATATGAATTAAATTTGAGAACATTTCTGAATGAAAATAAACTATATAAATGAATATATATGAATTTTATCCTGATTTTTGAAACTATTTAACATTTTTTAATATTAACGTTCTTTCCATGATTAGAAAATTTAAATTTCAGATTACCAGTATTTTATTTATTTTGAAAATGGAAAATATGTCTTCACTGAAATAGAAAAACTTCGATGTTAATAGGTATTCTATAAAAAGTAATATTCAATTATTTAAAATTGCGAATAATTTTTAGAATATAACTTATTTTTCCAAACTTAGACTTTGAATGGGTTTTCTGAAAATGAATTAAAATATTGTAAAATATATCTAATAGCTAAAAATTGTTAATTTAAAAAAATTAACTTCAAATTAGATTGAAAAAACAAACTGTAAAAAGAGATTTAGGTATTTTTATAGATAAATAGTTATGTAATATAAACTTATTTTATTTCTTTTAAATTGAAATATAAAATAACTAAATTAAAAACACTTTACTATTTTAAAAAACACGGCATATAAATTAAATTTGAGAAAGAGCCCATTTCTGATTGAAAATAAACTATCGATAAATAATACTTATGAATTCTGTCATTACTGATTTTTGAGACTATTTCATTTCTTAAATATCAACATTCATTGCTTGACAAGAAAATTTAAATTTCCATATCATCAGAATTTTATTTATTTTGAAAATGAAAATTTATCTTTATTGAGTTCAAAAATTTCGATTATATTGGTCTTCTGTAAAAAGCAATTTTTTTACAAAAATTCTACAAAATTCTGCGAATTGTTTTGCATAAATCATTACTTAGTTTTTAAGTAGGTTGTCTAAAAGTAAATTAAAATCGTGTAAAAATTAATTAATTGCTAAAATTATTTAAATAATTTTTTATAATACGTTTCGCTTAATTCCAAGTTAGACCGAAAAAATATGATGTATAAAGTGGTTTAGGCTCTTATAAATAACAGCTATCTAATACAAATTTATTTTATTTTCTTTAAACTGAGATATATAATAACTCAATTTAAAAAGCGCTATACGAAATGAAAACAATAAATAAATACATAAATAAAATAAAATAAAAACATTGATCATATAAACTAAAGTTGAAAAATAGCCCATTTCTGATTGAAAATAAACTATCATATAATAAATATGAATTTTATCATCACTGAATTTTGAAACTATTTAGTTTCTTTAAAATTTACAATTCACTATTAAAATAAACTATCGTATAATATATATGAATTTTATCATCACTGATATTTGAGACTATTTAGTCTCTTTAATATTAACGTTCACTATTAAAATAAACTATCGTATAATTTATATAAATTTTATCATCATTGATATTTAAGACTATTTAAGCTCTTTAATACTAACATTGACTGAAATAAACGTATAATATATATGAATTTTATCATCATTGATTTTTGAGACTATTTGGTTTCTCTGATATTGACATCCATCATTAAAATAAACGTATAAGTCATATGAATTATTTTATTATGATTTATAATTTACTAATATTATAATATACATAAGTAAATAAAAAAATGAATATAATAATATAAATTAATATTAATAATAAATTTAATAATTAATTTAATTATTTATTATAATAATTTTATTACTTTTATTATTTTATTATAATAAACATATATTTTTTTTAATTTTAATTTTTGAGACTAGTTAGTTTTTTTAATATTAAGATTCACTAATAAAATAAACGTATAATATATATGTGTTTTACCATCACTGATTTTTGAGACTATTTTATTCCTTTAATATTAACGTTCATTCCATGGAAGTAAAATTTAAATTCCAGAATCACCGGTGTTTTATTTATTTCGAAAATGAAAATGTGTCCTCACCGAGCTCAAGAACGATTTAATAGCTTTTTATTAGAGGATATTTTTGGCACAGAGATCAGAACTTCTTTTCCAAATCTCGGCTCTCTGCGTTTGAATGACTCTCGGGGATTCGAGCATCCAAAAAGACCGCGCTCATTAGAAGATGAAAAAAAGAATCATCTTTTCCAGAACCTATTTTTGGAATGCTTTTCAATTGCATCTATGGCACGATTTTTTTTTTTTTTTGGAGAGTTTTTAACTTTGCGTCAAATGGGATTTGTAGCAGAAATCAGATGTTTTAGGTTTAATTACCTTTCAGAACTGAAAATCAAAACGGTAGCCATCTTTTATTAGCATAGTTAATATTTACAGATATCATTATTTTCTAGAAAGTTACTTTTGCAGCTATGATATTTAGAATGCATTAAATTATATATTTCTTGAATAATTTAAATTTGTTTGAATGTACTGAAAGTATACTTTTTATTTCAATAATAAATTTGTTTCAAGTTCTTAAATGCATTTAAATTTTTTTCAAATATAATATAAATGACAATTTTATCTGGAATTTAATTTTTTCTTATAATAAAAAAAAAAAAAACTATTTATTTCACATATATTTTTAAAAGAAAAGATAAATGTTTTTCATAGAAAATTGAAATTTCTCCTGTTACCGTGCTTCCTCCTACGCACCGCAAGAGCGCTCCATGTGGGTGTTCATGAGAAATGGTCAGTAGACATCAAGACTCTCACCCGTGAGGAAGTACGGCTCTTCACATGCTTCAGTTGAGAAAAGTTTAGTTTTTAAATTCTCACCCGAGAGAAAATATATTTAGCTCAACCCTGTGTAACAGTTGGCCTAAGGACTCTCACCCGAAGATGTAGTATATTCCGTGCAACCCGCATACACTTAAGTATCGAATTTTCGGATTAGAAGTGGAATCCTTCCACGAATGAATAATTATAAACGTTGAAATTTGTTAAATATTGCGTATCATTAATTGTAAGTGTGTGATATCTTTGTGTGTATAAATAAGGTGTATTTTCTCAAACTTGTGTTTCAATTGTTACCCAATTACACCAAGTTACAATCCAGTTGCACAACCCATAACACTGCAACTCTTATTAATTTTCCGTTTATTGTAAATCTATCTGATATTTTTATAATTTTTAAACATGTTAGAAACTAAAATACTTATTAACTAATTTTTGAATTAATTTTATAGTTATTTCAACTAACTGATAAAAAAAAAAATTAAGAATATTATCTAAAAAAATAATATCATATTTTGAATGAATGTATCTTGGAAAGTTTGATAAATATAGCTTTAAAAAATAAAAGCTGATTGTCTTAGGTTCGATTTGTTTTAATAAAAATATAGGTAGATTAAAATGTATTTTCCACAAAATTCCTTATACGCTAATCCTTTTACTGTTAAAAGTTTTACAGGTGTGTTGTTGTTTCTTATCCCACTTAGGTAGACAGCAACATCTAGACTAAGTTTAAGAACCCCTGTGGTCTCCTGGAAGGATGGAAAAAGCAGGGGCAGCTTCTATTGTGATGAAGTACCCGCAGGTACAAGTCTGAATTGGCTCGAGTAGCTGAAGAAAGAGGGCACCGTCTTCCCGGAGGACTTTAGGGGGAAACTATCCTGCATTTGATATCTTATGGGAAAAGCTCGGAAAATTCCCATGAGTTCGTCCAACTAACTAGGCAAGATGAACATCCCAAACGCCATCGAGACACCTCATTTTTTGAAACAGTTTCTACAGCAAAGCAGCCAGAGAAATTGAGCCTCAGCCCTAAAAGCTAACCAGTGGCCCACTGAGCCACGAGTCATGCGTGTAAAAAGTAAACCAGATATATGGGTTAACTTTAAATATATTGCTGTTATTCTTCAACGTCGTAACGTTATTGAATATAAATCATTACGGTCGTAAAACAAATTTTGAATAATGAAATGTATGTATAGTATTTGAGTCAAAACTTAATACGAATGTAAAAAAAATATTTATATTTTTCTTTTTTTATGTATTAAAATATAGAATTATAGCAGAATACCTACATAGCATTAGCTCAAAATACCTATATAATATTAGAATTCTGATTTAAATACAGCAATTGTATAGCTGAACTGTAATTTAAATAAAGCATTTGCACTCTGAATATTTATATTTAAATTAATCTCTTTAAAATAAAAGCAAAAATTAAATTTTACTATATTTTTTCGAACAGTGACAGCGTCTCATACAATTTAAAAAGCCAATTAATTCAAAACTTGACAAACAAAATCGCTGAGACACTCTCAAGACTTATTTTATGAGAGCGAGATCCTAAAGCGTTGTCATTAAATCACTGACTTCAACGAACAATATTCAGAAAAATTTAATTGAAAATAAATCCCGTGATGCCGCATCCTGCTACAAGTAGATTTTCCGGAATCATGCATTGAAGAAGCAGACATTCTCATGTTTTTATTCATGTTCCAATCCACTTGCAAAACCGGTACTCTTTTGTGAAGGTTACCCTTGCTCCACGTCTAGAGTTACTTTGGGCTTGTTTATCCATCATTTCCTATACAATTTTTGCTTTATGTCTCATCCTTTGCAATAATAGTCATTTTTTTATAATGTCTGTTATGTCAATTTGTTGATTAAAAAAGTTAAAATTCATTTGATAGCAAAGGAAATATTTTACATTAAAAAAGACAAGCATTTTAATAGGAAGATCCATTTCGGCATGACGGAAGTTATTTAAATATTTATAAATAAAACAGCTTTTTGGTTTTGATTAATTCAAAATTTAAATAATCATTTCAGTCATTAAAATAAATATAACTATTAGAATATTTTAATAAAAGATTAATTTAGATGAATTATAAATGATCGTTTAAATAATAATTAACAGAATGGAGGAGAATATAATCCACTAATTGTGTTGACACTAACAAAAACAGAAACTAAAATTATAAAAGCAGAATTTAGATTTATGTGAACATATTTTCACTTTAATATTTACTAAGAAGTAATAAGGAAAATTGAACTAATAAGAAAAACGTTTTATCATTGGTGAAATACCAAACATTTTTCTTCTAATTTTAATAAAATATTGCTCTTATTTGACAGAATGTTGTATTAATTCATAGATAAATTTTGTTGAGTAAATGTGTTATATAAAAATATTAATAGGAGTTTTATTGATGTCTCAATACAAATCTGTTAAAAGGAAATTCCAAAAGAAATTTTCAAAACAATATCTAATAGTCGTATCTATAAGAACATTATTTAATTAAACACTATTATGTTCTTAAATTGATATGAGAATTCACTTGTTAATAATGAGAACACATATGAAGATGTGATCATTCGTCTAAAATAATTCTTAATTTGCCTTAATTTGTTTTAAAATATTTCTTATTGATTGATGCAAATAGTTTCTTTTTAATAATAATATAGATTTAATCCCACTTAAAATTTTATGAATATTTCGTATATCTAATTTGTCAAGAATTGTAAAATCTTAAATACGCAGACACATTTATATCAGTTAAAGCAGAATTAATTTTAAATTAATAATAACGTTAGAATGAATTTATATAAACCTATATATTATAAATTTATTTAAACCTATTTCATCAATTTTTTTACTGATATTTATGAATTAGAAATATATAAAAATATTTCGGATATCTAATTTGGAAAATATCGTGGCATAATTTTCTGATTATTAGTTTGAGGAACATCGTGATATAATACTTGGACATCTAATTTATGAGTATCCAATTATGAGGAAATCAATTTTTGAGTCTACGCAGAAATGAGAAATTTTTACTTTTTATTTATTCGTTCAAAACATTTTATTCCTTCATAGTTAGAAATAGATTTATTTTTTTTTGTGTTTGTATAATTATATTCAATATATTTAATGGGAATAAATTCTCAAGAAATGAGATCTATAATATATTGTACAAAATTATACACAATTCTCTATTTCTTTTCCAGAAGATTTACGGCTATTTGTTTTCTAAGTACGGCAAATTTTAATAAGTATTGTAGCTTATGTATCTATTATTTTCTAAATTTAATGTTTTGTTTGAAAAATATTTTCTTGAATATAAAATACATTTCGTGATTTAAATATAGTAAAACTAAATTTTAATACAGTAAACGTTAGGGCCAAATATGGGTGTGATCCTGATTCAGTGTAGTTCATGGATATGAACAAAAATTATTTCTTAAAATAATGACTCGGTGTTTAGCTGTCATATTTATTCAAATTTGTTAATACAGCAATGCATAAATGCAACACATAACGCACAAAAATATAATTATGTACCAGTATTTACAAATTCATCTCAGAAGCTGTTTGTTTAAGCCATTTCTGTTCTTTTGTACCATCTATACTGTCTGTAACTCCTCTTTCCACCATTGCACTCTTTCGTACTGCCTGTCATTCTTCACTTCACACCACACACACCCTCTTTTCTTTCTCCCCTTTGTTGGATCCAAAGTCTAACGGAAGAAAAAATACATGCCAAGTTCAAAGTCTGCTCTTAAGGGTTAATCTCTTGCCCGTTGGCTATATTTTGTGTCGGGAAGACATGGTGGATCCTTAGTAATGCAAATATTCCACAAATGCTAATGAAAATACAATTAGTAAATTTTCTGAATATTTTTAATGAGATGAACTAAATTCAAATATGAAATACTATTTAATTTCTAGATAAAAATATTTCTGCTAACTCTGTATATATATATATATATATATATATATATAGTTAAGCAGGTTATTCTATGAAAATTTTAGTTTAATGTATATTATTATATGATCAGCAGAAAAAATGAATTGTTACTATTATCGTACACCATTTATGAAATAAATTTTCACTTTTAGTTAATATGAAACTCAACTACTTAAAATATTTTTATTGAATACTTAGGTTCGTCAAATAAACAAAATTTTATGAAAAACGACGTAAAGTAAAAAATATATCAGCAAAAATCTAAAAGCATTAAAACGGAAACTTTAAGACAGTTAGCTAAACATTTCCAACGCTAAATGTCTATTTTGCATAATAAACGATAAAGCAAAACTCCACTAATTTCGTTATCTTGAATAAAATACTTCACAAAGCATCAAAGTTATACCGGACGGTTTGTTTGCACCCAATGAAACTTTTTGTTGCATACATAAACAGAGTTTCGAAATTAAGTTTAAAACAGGTTACGATATTCTTGTTTCAAATTTTAGATGTGTCCAAGACTTATACTATTACATTGGAAGTTTAAAAAGGTAAACAATAACTCACGCTGATATGCTAATTTAAGAAGCTAAAGAGCAGATTAAGATTACTTTTTAAGTTACTGATTCTTGAATTAATTCATTTAAAGTGTATTGTTTCAAGGCGGAAAGAAATATTGATAATTGTATCATATATGCAGAATACCAATATATTACAAAAGTTATATTATTTATTAAAAACTATTCATGTACCATTTAAATTATAATTGATTTAGAAAGGTGTTCTTCATATATTAGAGCCGTTTCCGTTTATATGAACAAAAGTATATAAAAAACTTTAAAATATGCGAATAATTTTTAAAACAAGAAAAGAAACAAATTAGAAAAAAAAAGATGTTGAACCGGTTTATTTATTTTTTTTTTAAATTTAAATATTTGAATGTTAAAAAACGATGCAAGATTTATATGAAGGAATAATTGAGCATTGTTTTGATAGTTAAAATATAACTTTGAATCAAAGTAATAGTAATCAAAGTAAAGTAAAGTTTATATAGCGTCCATACTTATTCTTATACAGAATAAATAATTTTCTTCTAAAAACTTTTAGTAGCTTTGTACTAAAAGTTCTTTTTTTACATTAATCAGAATAAATTAGAAAATCTTTTTGAAAATCATTTTAACTAACCAGCATAATAGCTTTATTTTTATCTACTAAACAACCACTTTTTGAAAAGAATTCCAGCTATTTAAATCAGTAAAGTAAATATCAAATATAAAAATAAAAACATTGCTAATTATAAGAATGTGGGGTACATTACGATCCTCCCCAAAAATCGATTTTTTTTTCTTTTGCTTTGAGAATGTATTAGAATGAAATGTAATTGTTTCTTTTGTAACTTTTATAATATTTTAATTATTTATACGTTAGCTCACAAAAATATGGTTTAATTTTTGAAAATATTTCTGTATTTACTTTAAATATGCTTACTACTAAGTATATAATATAATAAATTTAAGAAAAATTTCTTTGTGTACGTACAAATTACATAGACAATAAAAATGTAAAAACTATAGTTTATAATTCACTGGCATATACAATTTTTTTCCTACAAAACTTTTCTCTCTTTCTTTAATAGCTCTATACAGAATAAAATATAAACGATAATACCCTATAAATATGTAAAATAATTTTAAGTAATAGAAATGACAGAAAATTATAGTAAAAAGTACTTAGAAATACAAAATAATAAAAATACATAGATATAATAAAGATATTTAAAAATACATAGATAATAATAATGCATAAATTTCTATTGTAAAATAATAGAAATTTATGGAGAATAAATAATTTTCTCTGAAAAATTTTAATAGCTTTGTATAAGTTCCTTTTGTACTCGTATTAATCATAATAAGTTAGAGAAATCATTGAAAATTATTTTAAATAATCAATATATTTATTCATTAATATATTAACTTTATTTTTATTAACTAAACAACTACTTTTTGAAAAGAATTTCAACTATTTATTCAATAAAAACATCAATAAAAGAACAAATTTTAAGCTTGAAAATAAGTTCATATTCTGAAATATATATTTGCATATACACTCAAGAGCCAAAACATTATGACCACCCCTACATTTTGCAATGAACTGTCCTGAATGACGAGGAAGGCACGTGATCAGGTGGAAGTGGTATTTAACTGGTATTAAGTGGTGGTATTAATCCATGCGAAGGCGGGTTGAAGCTGTGTTGCGCGCCAAAGGTGGGCCAACTCGTTATTGACAGGTGGTCATAATGTTTTGGCTCTTGAGTGTAGATAATTAATCTTATATATATAAACGATAATACAAAATAAATATGAATATTAATTTTAAGTAACAAAAAATTACAGAAAATAATAATAAAAATACAGGATAATAGAAATTTATGAATAATAATATATATTGAGCATTAAATTTTTATTAAGAATCAAATGAAAAAAAAAAATTATCTATGAAATAAAAAGTGGTATTATTTACTTTTCGATACATTTAAACAAGTTTTAGAATTTCATTACAACTAGATAAATTAACTACTCATAATTTGTTTCATGAGATATGATTTAGTAACTGAGGAAATATATTTGCCAGAAACATTTTTATCATCCTAATTTTTGTAATAAATACGTATTTTGCAAGCAATATTCAATCTCTATAGTGTTTCAAAATTAGCATTCTCATTATGAGTCCCATTACTCTACGAAACCAGACAGAATACATTATGTTTTTGGAATGTTGATAACTGAGAGCGAAATAGGAAATATATTTTCAAATATCTCAGTTTTCTTAGAAATATTAATGACTGCTTTTCAAAATCAATTTCAGTGTAATAAAATTTAAATTCATCATAATACCTCACCTAATACTTTACCATACAAATGAGGATGTAATATGAATAAAACATCTTCTTTGTATCGCAAATGAGGATGCGATAAGTTTAAAATTTTCTTATTTATTCCTTAGAAATAAGCGTAACGGTTACTATTTTTTTTTATTGGTAAATAATATAATTTAAGTGAAGCGTGCTTGTATAAATAAATAACATATAACATGTATGTAAATTAACACAATGAGTTTAAATAAGATAATTTATTAACAACAGTTTTTTTAATTATTTAGAAGCATGCCATTTGTAAAATATTTAGTTAAATATAATTATCCATGAATTATCATTAAATAATTCAAGGAACATTCCATATTACTTAGAAATAAGAGTAAATGCTACAACGTTTTTTTATTAGTAATAAAATAACTTATGTGAAACATACGTACATAAATAAATAGCAAAAAAGCATTATATGAATTGACACAATATGTTTAAATAAGAAACTGAGTATATTTTAAGTAATAATCTTTAATTATTTCGATACATGCCATATGTAAAATAGTTAGTTGTATATCATTATTCATACAATATCATTCATTTTATCAACGTTAAATAATGGTAAATTATTAGGTAAAGTTGTAATAATTTTAAATTTCTACAATTTCTATTCTATTCTATTTCTACATTTACAAAGTTAAATAATGCAGGCAACATTTTTTATTACTTGCTGCATTTTTTTAAGAATAGCATTTTCATATTTATCAAATATATAATTAGTAAAATTACAACGATATTTATATTTAAGGCATGAAATAACATTAGTTTGGGAAAATAAATGGAGTAATTGAATAATGTCAGAATTTGTATTGAAAAATATAAAGTTTCTTGCATCATTTTTTAAAGACAAGCTATGTTATATGAATAATGATCAAGTAAAATAAACGTTATTATACAATAAAAAGTTGTGCACAAGAAAAAAATGAAAATGCAATTATAAAATTTCAAATCTCACTATATAAATTAATTAAATGCACAATGTAAAACTTGAGCAACAACCATTTCTCCCCATTATTTTTATCAGTCAATTCCAAAGAAATACTAGAGAGACGTAATTCTCAGACAGTTCAGAGACAGTATTATTAAAGGTTTGAAGAAACCATACTTTAAGCAAAAATGATTTAAGCGTATATAATATGGAATGAAACAAATAAAAGCTGCATCAAAAAAAAATAAAGTTAATATAAATCAGGAATAGTCAACCTTTTTATACCTACAGCCCACATTTGTATCACTTTTAGTAATAACATTTTCTAACCTCCCACCGGTTCCACATTAATGGCGAATTATAAAGCGGGGAAATACTTTTACTTTATGAAATTCATAAAGCAGAGTTACAGCAAACTAAAACATATAATAATAACTTATCAAATAGTTTATGTCAGACTTTCGCTGAGTTTGGTAGAATAAATCTTTATAAAACAACTTAGTAGTTAAAGGTTTCTTTTTATTTATACTTTGATTACGTAGAAGTAAGAAGTGATGAAATTTTATTTAAATAATTAAATTATTAATGAGAATCCTGAAGCTGATGCTGCTAAATTAAATATTGATAAGTGGTTCAATTTATGTAAGAAAGAAACGAAGATCTTCTCTTTGAAATAGGGGGCCTGATGGCCGGGTGGTTAGCGTCCTGATACTCGGTACCATAGATTTCGCGTTCGAGTCCCAGCAATGCCATAAATATTTGTAGTGGTTTGAAACTTTAAACTGTAGATCCCTGGTCTGCTTAGCCCTCGTATGCACAAGATGACCGTAGAGCGACAAACTAATCTAATCCTCTTTGAAATATATTCAGGCGATTTCTTTCTTTGGTCATAATAAGATTAATATCACCTGATTACGCAGGATACGAGATAAGGAAAGATCAATAAACTAAATATCATTTTCCACATATAGGGATATAAGACAGGCATTTGTTTGCCATATGTTTTCATATCCAGCACCATCAATTTATATTTTTTTCATCATATATATTTTCTAACAATTCATTTTTGTCAAGTTATATCAGATTTTTCAATATTTTCTGTAAATGATTTCTCATTCAGTCATACACAATCAATTTCAAAATATCTTCCAATCGTCGATAGTTTTTCGATCTTTGTCGATCGTCTTTTGATCGTTTTTCCATGTTTTCAGTTCACTGAAATGGCTACTGAAAAATATCTTCTGGAGTTACATCATCTTCAATAATTTAGGAAACGAATGAAATTCTTTCTTCAATAGATTATGACGAAGTAGTTCAAGTGTGACAATAACTAATGACCCAATACTTTGGTAACCTGCAAGAGTTTTATTGGTTCCTTGAAGCTGCAAATTGATATCATTAAATCTCTTGAAAATATTTGTTGTTTTTAAATTTTTTTCAACTGTCGACAGAGATTGGTCTCTTTCAAATAACTTTCAAAATCTCATTCTAACTTTCTATCTCATGGCATTATCATTTAAAGCTACAAAACTAGCCAAAAATATACAATTTGATTTCCACCGAACTTCTGTGTTTAACAGTAAATTTATAAAATATTCTTTATCGTTTTGGCAAAGCTGTCGAAACATTCTATTATTTTTTTTGAATAGTTTTGATATTGTTTACAGCTCTAATTATTATAATTAATGAGGAATGGAAATCTTCACTTAGATGTTTTTCTACAAGATGTTGTCTTTTCGCCCCAGAATGAGTAGACAAAACATTTAACACTTCTTCATTTCGAATAAGTAATAAATCCACGATATCGATCTACTATCAATAGTGCTCCATCAGTAGCACATGCAACAATATCATTCAATGGAATATTATTTTTTTGCAAAATATGATTCCAATGCTGTGAAATCATGTTAAGTATATATAGTCACCTACATGATTGCATTATTTTGCGTTTTAATTTGAAACTCGATATAAAATGTAAACACAAAACAATTTTAGGAAAACCTAATGAAAAATATTTTAAAATAATGCGATGGAATTTTTAAACAATACTTTAAAAAATTTAAATTTTAATATTTCTAAAAAGTCAAATATATTTTTTAAAAAAGGTAAAATGCCTCAATATCGGGCAAACCACTACCGTCCACCATGAAAGCTGGAAGCACTTACTGGGTGGTAGAAAATGAGTTGAGTTTACCATAGGTATAACGTTTTTCTGGCCAAGAGTGAAAATAACTAACATATCTCTCTTAGAAACACATGAGACCTCTTTCTTTACTATTTTATCTGCTGAAGAACATCCAGCAATTAAAGAAGATGTTCATTAAGAAACAGGAGCTGTTACCCCAATCACTGTTGGGAAATCTATTGCTGAGCCTGAAATGAGATGCTAAGCAACCATTGCAGTTAAGAAAGGTCATATCTATCCCTGAAGGGACAAATGTATATTTTTTTTCTTATTGGGCAGACAGACATTCGTAATATTTTTATTCTTTTAATAATTTTTTATTTGATTCCATATTGCAATGAGGTATGCATTTACGTACGAAATACTATCTCTATAGTTTGAATTTTAAGTCTCCTAGAGAATTTGTTCTGGTTTTACGGAAAAAATAAAATAGTTATAATCTGCTGCAACTTAAATTTCGTATTTTTAAATTTGTTAATTTTTGACTTTTGAATTTAACCTTTTTGTCCTTTTAATTTACATTTTTTAATTAGATTTATATAAATATATATATTAGTATATATATATATATCTATTTTTATATTTACATTAGAATCATATTTTTAATTAGTATTATTTTATTTTATTTTTTAATTAGATTTATATACATTTTTTATAACTTTAGTTTAAATATTGTATATTTACTCAAATAAAAAGTAGTGTACTGCAAAAATAATGCATAAAAGTGAATTACTTTATGTAAATTCCATCATTTGGGAATTTTTTTATTTTATTTTTTTATAAAATGATGTAATTCCATATTTTAAAAGTAAATATTCCTGAAAGCGTTTAACGATATATTTAATAAATACAAAATAGCAATTATATTTTAACAGCCTTGTATATGTACAATACAATCGCAAATAATTTTAGATAATAAATAAAATAAAATAACATTGCAAAGACAGAATAAATAAAAATACTTACCTTTATGCTCACAAAATCTATATTCATTTTTTATTATTATTATTAATATATAAATTGCATATTTCATAATATAATTATTTTTAATTTAACGCCCTATTATTTTTTTTTTAATTTAAAAGTTAATATGCATTCAACTATTATGTATTAGATACTGAAAGTAAACAGAAACTTTTAATTTCAAAATACTTGAAAAGCTACTTAAAGATAATAAAATAAAAGCAATTTGATCTCGACTCAAACAGAGGATTTATTATTGAAATTAAAAGAAAGTAAAGAAAAAAATTACAAGGAATGATTTATGTATTATATACATATAAGTACATACTTAATGTTTCACAATCTAAACTGTTATATTGTTCATACAATAACAGTTCGTACAATAAGAGATATAATAAAACAGTTCATAAATAACTAATAAAATATGTACATAAAATAACATGGCGCATAGACAATGAATAGAATCTTATACAAAAGATATAACATTTAATTATTTTGGACACTATATATAATAATATTATCGTTATTTATAATACATACGTATAGTATTTATTTTATTCTCAAAAAGCTCTTATATACAGTATAGTTATTTATTCATAACAGAAAGAAAGACCATCAACAAAATGCTTCCCACATAAAAACAAAAATAAAAAATAATAATAAAATAAATAGTTTTTTTCTCTTCTAAATTCATGGTTACGCTTACATCAGATACAATAAATCGAGGAATTTTTTTTACCCAAGTTTTTAGATAATAGTTTTTATGGAATCCACATTTTCCTTTTCCTAACCTAAATGATATTTTCGGTTTCGGGAATGAGAGTCCCCGTAATAATAGAATTGGAAGCATGCAAAAAAAAAAAAAAAAAGATTAAAAAAAAAAAAAAAGAAGCGTGATCAGTTAAAATCCACCTACTTATTACATTTGGGCACATGGATATTTTCTTCGTTAAATACCGTAAGCGCAAAAAATAATTTTCGCAAAAACATGAAAGCTATTTACGACGTGCGTGTTTGTAGGTACGATTAATGTAGTAAACAAAATAAATACCAATAATGATCTTTACAAACAGTAGGCAAATACATGAAGGATAATATTTTTAGATAAAAATGCATTATTTTAGCTTTAATTTGTAATCATACCTTAATAAGCATATTATATTTATTACAGGCGAGAAGTTGTGGGTCTTTCTTATGGATGTTATTTTAAAACACTTATACGTGCTAATACGATATGCTGAAATGTTTCTAGATTTCTTTCGTTAGCAGTTATTTAATACATTGTTTTTACATTACAGGCGTTTGGATATTTCCATACTAAAATGGAAGATGTAACCCGGGGATGGCCACCTCAAATGATCTTGAGTGCCACTGTGGAAATGCATCCTAACTTCGTGGGCCAAATATAAAATTATATATCACCATATTAGATATAGACTCACTACAGACATTTTTTTGGAGTGAAAAATTGAAACATCATGAGTTATTATTCTTGTGTTTACTATTATTCTTACATGTAAACATAGATAATATAATAATAATGATACTAAACGTACATTGTAAATAAATATATAACACTAAAATGAAATATAAAAATATATAAATATAAATTAAATTAAAAAAATGAAATCATTAAAAAAATATTTACTTCACTAGTGCGATATTTGTTTGCGCAAGAATATTATTTTAAAATGAAAGTTAATTCCTTCTCATAATTTCGCAGTTAATTTTTGAATATATGGATGCACAAATAATGCATTTTTTAATACATTGGTTTTCACTACTTTGGCCATTATAAAATAAATATATTTTGTGAAAGTGTAATAAATCTCACGGGCCGGAAAAATGTTCAAGGCGAACCGCAGGTTAGCCACCCCTGATGTAGCCCATTCAGAATTATTCAATTGTTCCATGGAGGGTCTGCTACTATGTGCCCATATTGTTTTAACTGGCTATCTCTTTCTTAGAAAATTACTAATCGATAAGTTCTTCATCAAGCGAGAAATTTTTCGACCCTTCACAGCGAAACGTCAGAAATAGCATTACGCCTAGTGAAGTTTCGCTTCGAGTTGAAAGTTGGTCAAATCGAAGCGGTGCATTTCAAACCGGTTTCAGGCGAACGGGGTGAGGCTAGTGATTGGTCAAATTTTTTCGCTTACATCTTCTCGCCTCGGTGGGGCACGTCTTTACTCATTTCTTTTTCTATTTTTTTTTTTTTTTTTTTTTTTTTAGATTCCTATGAGGAAAAATTTGAACTTTGAATATTCGATAAATTAGTCTGCAATTTGCACATTTAAGATGTAATAATAATAATAATATGTAATAGTAATTTTTAATTTTGGATTTAGCGTTATTGCAATATTTTGAACTATAAAATCAGAGCAGGGAAGGATATTTCAATACAAATTATCAATAACGAAATTTAAAATTAATAAAATATACACATTTTTATTTTATTTATTTTAAATTTCGATTATTTTAATTTTGATTTTTTTTTTTAAATTTTTATTAACATCATTCTGAATTTAAAAAATGTCATTATTCGGCACATATTTTTAAATCATCTTTAACTTAATAATTCATATTGTATGTTTACAATTTAAATACAGACGAAGAAACCTCACATATATGAATACTGATATAAATATAGTATATAATATTTTAATCTATAAATGATTTTCTATTAATCTATAAATTTTTATCGTTTAATTTACTGTATTATTCATTTGATTATCAATTTGATTGATCAAAAATCAATAATACAAAATAATTAATTCCTCCATTTAATACACGTGAATTTAAAATAATGTATATTCATCAGTAAATTGCATTAGCATATGTGTCCAATAAGCATATATCCAAAATTGAAATATATGAGTGATAAAAAAAAATTGTACCAAATTTATTCATATACACTTTACTACTGAGTACGTTGAAATATTAATGAAAAGAAACAATTAAAGTTTCAGTTTGATCTAAAATAAATTAACTTAAAAAAGATATTCAAAACATTGGGTAGACAAGAGAATAATAAGACATAATTCACTAATTCAGATGTCTCGCACGCCACGACAGAGCCATCACTCAATTAGTCTTCCCCACAAAAGTCTCTTCTTCCCAGATCTCCATCCACGAGACACGCGTTCAATTTAAAGTTAATATGATTTATACCATCGGGGGTGGAAGTGTTGGTTGGAGAAGACCGGAATCACACTCTGGGGCCTAGAAAACGCGAGACTGTAAATAAGTACATATGACATCTCGGGGCCCCACATTCTCAAAGTTCTCCCCGACCTCATTTTCTGGGAAGGCATATTTCATTTAATAAAAACGCGCCATCGGATTTTTGGAAAATCGCCTCGGGTCGAGAATAGTTAAAATTTAAACCATATAGTATCACACTATATTATGCACGAGGGTGGTGCCATTTTTTTTCTTCTTGAAGGAAAGAGAACTGGTTTGCTGCATTTGATGTTTGGTTTAATATTGGATGACTGGCTTTAATGTGACAAGCAACAGGTCTGTAGGGCATGTGCTGCGGAAAAGATTTTTTTTTTTTTGCTATGACATGAAACTGCCTTGTGGTCTCCTTTAAGTGAACTATTGTTATTCGTCGGCAGCAATATTTAAAGCTAATTTGAATTATTTGTTTTTCAAGAATGTGGAAGAAGAAGTATCTTTACTGTAAACTGCTTTGTGATATTAAAATAATGCATTGATATTTTTTAAGATAGCTTACAATAATCTTAGAGAAAGCGTTTGTAAGATATTCAACACTAAATTATTGCTATTATTGAAACATCACTTTCTTATGCCGGAGTTATTCTATAAAATAGCATTTTAGAAATAATACTTCCAGAAAATCCTTTTTGAAATAATTGTTTTAATGTTTTACGTTAGGCAAAAAGAAAATCCTCAAAACTCTAATCAGGAAATCTGAATATTCGTACAAGATTGTGATAGATACATTAAATTTACTTTTTTGTCAAAGTAATGGCTTCAACACACTAATAGATAAAATTAAACTTGAGACTTTTGTATGTTATATAATATGAGTTCTCGCTAGCTTTTATATAAAATACATAATTAATGAGTAAAATACAGCAAACAAAAAGTGAAATTTAATATACAGGATTTTGTGTTCATTTTTTAATAGAAGAAAAATTGGATACAGGGAAATGCTTGCACATTATACTTCTTAATTCAAAAGCTTTTTTAAAGCTCTGTTTTTCAAAAGTTAAGTGCTCTCAATAAGTACTTTTAAAATAAGAAATTAAAAAAAAAACCAATTATTTAGACAAATGTTGTCGTTGTTACCTATGGTTTTACTGAAACTGAATCCTTACAAATTTGGCCACTTACTGTAGAAACAAAACGAATATATAAGCAAATAAAAATTACAAAGATGGAAGACCAGACATTCTTAACAAAATCAACTAAAAGACCTTAAAAACAGTTACAAACAAATTAAATGTTCTAAGGATAAAAATTTAAAAAAAAAAAACTAGAAGCACCAGAATAAAAGATTGCGTGATCAGGACATGTTTTTTCTGGCCATCCAAGAAAAAAGTTCAGAAATCCCCATTCCGTTGTTAAGAGTCCAGTACCGCGTAAGCAAATAGATAGGTCTTGCTCATTTTTTCTGTCTTATATAAAACGTATATCTTGCGTAAAACTTTAGTAAATTTGGAAATCTTAATTACAAAATTTTCTTAAATACTTTTGATGTTTTATTTGTTATGTTACATAAATTATAACTATAAATTATAATTTTTTTTTGGTTAAAATATAATTTTACTTAAGAAAAAAATTGATAATTTTAATTATTTGGAAACAGATATTTTAAAGACATATTTGTCTAACTTTATATCTTTACTTAAGATTAATAAAATTAAAAAATATACTCTAAATTGTACTCGGTACATTATAGATTAGAAAATTCTCTTTAAATTTATTGAAAATGCCACTCATAAACAATTTTTCAATCGTTCTAAATATAATGTTGCTTTATTTATTAATGATTAGTATAATTTAAGAAACTCAAGGATATTAATATTAATTTAATTATTAATAAAAAATAATTTCTTACATAAGTCTTGCAAACTTAATTGTATTGTAATTAATACAATTATTATTGCACTATTAAGCTTATTCAACACTTAATCTAACTTTAATTCTGTATTTAAATGATTCTATATTTTGAAAAATTGTCTTAAATAATAATACATAATTATATAATATAAAATGACAATATATTATTCAATAATTATTATTTGGAATTATAGAAAGGATAATTTCTAAAAATTACTAACATTGCAATATAATTATTTTTATTAAAGAAAAATATTATTAAATAGCAATATAAAATGCTAGAAAAAAATTTTACTAAAACATTTCATAATCAATAATTCATTAGCGAGTTAATAGTTTCTTCAAAATTAGCAATTATCTTAACAATTATTATAGACGTATATGAATTCTGTAATAATAATAGTTTATTTTATGTATCAATATTTAGTTAAAATTTATTTAAAAATTTTTTATTTTATATTTTAATATTTGAGAGTTAGAATTTATTAATCTAGTTTTTTCAAATAATATTGATTTTTTTGTTATAGAAAGGTCTCTCATTAAATCTAGTTCAAAAATAAATTTGATCTAGAATATTTCGCTTATATCACAATTATCTAAAATACACTTTTTATATTTGTTTTTTTTCTTTTTTTTTTTTAAATACACTGAAAAGAAACTTATCTATTGCACAATACAGTAGACGATGGGTTTTTTTAGTCAGATTCTATTAAATATTTAAGTTATTATTTATAACCTTTTAAGCATTTAACTTGAGTTAAATTCAAAAAAGTTTATTTTAAAATAATAACTATCAAATTAATAACTAACTAGAAATTTATCTTAGTTAGACTTTGTAATACGACTTACAATGTATAAATTACGACTTACTGAAAAAAAAAAAAATGAATAGTTTAAAAAACTAAAAAACACGCCTTTAGAGTTAATCAAACTAAAAAGTAAAAAATAAATTAATAGTTTAAAACTAAAAAACACGCCTTTAGAGTTAATCAAACAAAAATAAAAATAAATTAATAGTTTAAAAACTAAAAACACGGGTTTAGAGTTAATCAATCGTTATAAAAAATAAATTAATAGTTTAAAAAACTAAAAATGCAGCCTTTAGTTTAATCAAATGTCATAAAAATAAATTAATAGTTTAAAAACTGAAAAACAATTTTTCTCGTAGAGTTAATCAAACTAAAAGTAAAAAATAAATTAATAGTTTAAAAAAACTAAAAACACGCCTTTAGAGTTAATCAAGCTAAAAAGTAAAAAATAAATTATAGTTTAAAACTTTTAAAAAACAGTTTAGAGTTAATCAAACTAAAAAGTAAAAAATTTTAATAGTTTAAAAAACTAAAAAACAATTTAACTGAGTTAATCAAACTAAAAAAGTGGAAATATAAATTAATAGTTTAAAAAACTAAAAAACACGCCTTTGAGTTAATCAAACTAAAAGTAAAAAATAAATTAATAGCTTAAAAAAACTAAAAACACGCCCAAGAGTTAATCAAACTAAAAACAAAAAATAATTTAACATAAGAATAAAATGACTGACGAGAAAATGAAAACTGTTCTAAAAGCGTGGGGTGCTCGATATCAATGTTATAATTTTTCACTAGTTTCATTCCGAAATGCAGAGTTAGTTTAAAAATGTCATACAAAGCACTCAGCACATACATACATACATACATACATACATACATACATACATACAAACCTACATACAAACATACAAACATACAGGTGAAACTAATAAAAACGTATTAAAAGAAGCAACTTTTAATATTCGAAAATTTATTAATATAAAATGCTAAAAAGAGTTTTAAATAGTAAGTTGCAATTAATACTCATTTAGTTTTTAAGCACTACATGTTTAATCAAAAAATGTGTTATCCTCATTTCAGATTTTTTTAAAAGGGGATATTTAATTAAATTAAATATGTTATTTATCTTTAGCATGCATTAATTAATGTGCTTTCTATTTTTAAATTTTTAATTAAAAAATATTTTAAAAGTCAAAGCAGACAGTTTAACGTTAACTTTTATTTAAAATAATTCTTTAGAAAATGGAGAAAATCATTAGGAAAAAAAAAAAATATCCAATCTCATATATTTTAATAAACTTTTACGTCAAGCACAATTACAGAAATTGATAATTGTTTCTGAATTTTCTTAGAAATAAGGTTTGAAGTTGTAAGTATGGAATGAATCAATATATTTTAATTTAATGTAAACACTTTTGTTGGGGCATTTTTAAATATTATAGTTACCTGAATATTAAAAAATGGAGGCAATTAACTTTAAATAGAAAAATTTTAATCAATGACACAACATCTGGAATGCAGAAAATTGCTGTAAAAATGTAAATAAATAATGAATATCTTCCTGATTTAAAAAAGATATAAATCTTTTTTTTTATACAAATTTATTTTATTTTACTCTTTGAATAACATATCATGACATGACATCTTATGCTAGTTTACTTTAATTATATGATGTTCTTTCCTATTGCTTTTTAAATAACTTATGAGACAATTTTCTTGAAAAGAAAACAAGTTTCTTTATAGGAATGTAAACACTTCTTTATTATAAAATTATTATTGTAATCTAAAAATGCTCTATATTTTATGTATATATATATATTAAATTTAAGTGTTTCTTTTAAGTAAACTCAATATATAAAGTGAATAACATTTTCTATTGCTTTATATTTTTAACATTTGTGGTTTGTTTAATTATTAATAATCTGAAGTACAATTAATTGCTAAATTGAATTAAAATACTATTATTAAATATTTTTATTAAGTATTAAATTTAAAAAAAAAAATAAATTTATGTTGTATGCCGGTTACTGAATACCAATGAAATAGTAAAAATAGATTTATTTTTGGTGAGCATTGTCTGAAACATGCTAGTTTACTTTAATTATATGACGTACTTTCCTTTTGATCGTTAAATAACTTAAAATACAAATTTCTAAAAAAAAAATTCTTTATAGGAATGCAAACATTCATTTATTAAAAAATTATTTTTAACATATGAGCTAAAATGCTATACATGTTTTATTTTGTCATTTCGTTTTTTTAATTTGAATGTTTCTGTTCAAACAAACTCGATATTTAAAGTCGGTAACAATTTATATTGCTTTATAATTTTAACATTTATAGTTTGTGTAATTATTAATATTCTAATGTATAGTTAATTGTTAAATTTTATTAAAATATATGACCAAAAACATATTTTCATGTTAAAATCAATTTCAGAAATAAGCAGAAAATGAAATGTACACACTGGAATAGTATTTTTAGTTATATAAATTATAAATAAAATTAAATTTAAAAAAAGAAATTATTAAAAAGCAGAATTAAATGAGGCTTCTGAAACATTATTGGATTTTTCAGATTCTTACTATTAAATCACTTCAGCTTTTTATAAGCTGATATTATAAATGTATGATGAAATAAACAGCTTGAATATTAACAATACAGCAATTGTTTAGAAAATAAAAGAAATTTCATCCACTATTCTATAAAATGATTTATTTAAAATTCACATCATTTCTTGAGGTTTATTTGCAAGAATAATCCATTTTTTCCACTCAGTAAAGCCGTTGAATTTAAAAATTAGTTTTAAATAAAAACATTAAAATTTAACTGTACATTTAGTATTACATTTTTAAAAAAATAAATAAAATAAATTTATGTTAAATGTCAGATTGCTGAATACGAATGTAATAATAAAGAGTTAAAAAATGGTTTTATTTTGTGGCGAGCAGCATTGTCAGAAACATGCTTCGGAAAGTGCTTTCTCAAAATGTCAGAAGACTGCTCCACGAACCCAAAATACAATCAGATTTAGAGCGTGTCTTTGGCACCATGAGAAATATTTAAAGCTGTGATTTTATTTCCGCAGGGGGTGAACTCAGAGCAGTTCTTCATACACGATGTCTCTCTATCGACTTGAATGCTCTTTAAATATGTATCAACCGGATGATGTCAGCTCGTGTGACACTCTGTCTAACGGAAAAAGCAGGGTGTCACACAAAAATTTGCATTCAATGTATAAAAGTGCAAGAAACCTCGGAGAATGGATTTTGTGTATAAAGTTGTAAGATGCTATATAAAAACATGAATATATTTAGTATTTCAGTTACCATAAAGATCTTATTGGACGTACACTTACATAAACAAAATATTCTATAAAAATTTTTGTATGTAAATTTAATATTATGTTTGAAGTTTATGAAATATAATCAAAATTATTTGAGATAACTTTTCATTTTGTACTTTTCAAGTATTTAAGAAATTTAATATGTCAGTTTTCGTTTACAAGTTGTTACGTAAGAGATAAATTATAAGACTGAAAGGAATAATAAGAATAGGGATAAAATTCTAGATATTTATATACACTTTTACAGGGCTTATCTGGTGTCATTCACTACTATCAATAAAATGAATTTTTACTCTGCAAAATAGTTAAGATTATTCTACCACGCTTAACAGAGTTTCGCTTTAAATCAGTTATCGAAAAAAAATCTTTACGGCACTTTTTGAATGTGAAGTATACTAGAAGCAGTGACAAGCAAAGCATATCTTTTGCTACTAAATGGGATTCACTGAATTGATATTTTCAGTATTGAAAAGACTTTTAAATCTGATTGGAAGATTTGAAGAAAGGTAAGGAGTTACAGAATGGTTAAATCAGGTTACACTTTGAAAATGTTGTATATTAGATTGCAGAAACGGAGCAGAATTGAAATGGAAGACGAATTTTGATAGGCATGACAACAAGACTTCCTGTTGCTGGAAATCTTGTTTAAGAACATATTACCTAGTTGATGAACGCAGAGGAACAACAAAAAATACAGATACATGATTATGGACTTGACTGAAAACCACGGACAACATCACAGTAATGAGCAAGTCCCTGACCGTTGATCGAAAATTAACATTCTGACAGATTTATAAAAATTCGTGAATGCATTAGTTGAAAAAATAGGCTATACCTGCAATTCTGAAGACATTTATGTAATGGCGTAACATCGCAGCCAGAAAATGTAAGAAAAAAAATCTAGACTGGTTAATTTTATTCCCAAATTTCATAAGCACGATAATAATCGTACACCAAAAAACTGCATGTAACGTAATACCATAAAAATTAACAAGCTGCGTATAAGTTTACATTGCCTTTCATAATTTTGTGACGATTTATGTAAGTTTCTTGTTTATTTGAATTAGCTTGGTCTATACTAACTCGGATAGTCAAGTTTCTACAGTACTGCGAATTTTTTATTGTGATCGTGTTGTCCTCAAGACGTTCTGTAACTGCAAACTTACTGTGAATTTTTGTCACAGTTCAAGAGAAAATGGCCAGAAAGGTTTTTCTAAAGATTTAAAAAAAGGAAGAATTATCTATCTAAATTTACAAGATCATAAATACATATTTATCTAGTCCCAGTAAACAAAAGTATATACTTTTGTAATAATAAATAATATTAAGTTTTAAAGAAAAACTCAAAATTAGCACTAATGAAGGAAAAAATAATAAAAGGACATCAAGATATGAGAAGCTATCATTGAATGATATTTTATCATTTTAAAATTATTATTTACAATTTTTTTCTCATATGCGAAACTTTTAGAATTATTTTACGAACAGATGTAATTATATTATCGTACAAAAATATCACAAGAAATAAATTCATTATTAAGTAATTATAAACATTTATTGAATTTAAAGATACTGAAACTGATCAAATATTTACCTTCAATTTCAGAAATAGAAATTTTTAAAGTTGCGATACATCATTTGTTAAATAATTATAATACATATAAATAAAAAAATAATTATTAAATATATATATCTATATATATATAAAGTATCCAGAACACATATATTCAAAAACTCGTATGACATTTCAAAAACTAAAACGAGTAAAAAAAAAAAAAAAATAGATAATTGCCCCATATATATTACTTGCATTACTACATTTGTTTTTCAATTAAGTTTGCAAACTGTACACTTATTTATCCATTCAGGAACAATTTTTAAACAAGCATTATTTTACCAAATAGTTAAAAAAAAAAAAATCCTAAAGTCCTCAACCATCTTTCTACGGGGATCCGTAATTCAGCAAACAAACAAAACACAATTATTTCTATAAATTATACTTTTAATCAAAGAGACTTCTTTCTCGAGATCTATTTGTAATTTCTTTTCTCTTATCGGTGAGCAGAACCGCCCAGATCTCCTTATTTAACATCCCAGAAGCCTAAGCCAATTGTTTGCCGATTTTGTAAGACATCCGGCGCTACTGTGCAAACTAATTCTTGGCGAGGCTGGAGAAAAACAAACGCATCGCCCTTGGCAATATGCACACACGCTAACTACTGCAGAAACGGAAACTCATTTTGCTCTGTATGTAAATGATTCCAATTAACTAGAAACCTAAATCTCGGAAATCAATTTACATTTGCATTCAAACGGGAGTGAATTGGGTGGAAAAGTCAGTGCCGGACAGGAATATTTGCCATTTGTGGAGCCATGTTACTTTTGTGTAGTAAATTGTTTACCTTTTCTTTCATTTTCGGAGGAAAATATTTTTCAATTGCACTTTCTTCTTTTTAAAATTTCTGTTGCACATATATTAATGTGTGTGTGTGTGAAATTTAAACTGTTATAGAGAAAGAGAATGAGGGAAGTAGAGAGAGATAAAAAGTATAAATGAATAGACAAGTAGATAAATTGTATACTAATTTAAATTATATCCTAGGATATTAAAAATATCCTAGGATTTAAAGTCCTAGGATATTTTTACAAAATTTAGTATCATAAATTAAACATTTTAAAATAAATTTTTAATAAAGATTATTTATAAAATATCCTTGTAATTTATGAAAAGATCATTTTTCTTCTAATAAGCATTCAATATGTGTGTTAGTAAAATAGGAGGAATTTAACATTCAGATGAATTAATAATTCATATCATAGATAAAAATATTGAAGAAAGTTTCAACTTATTGTACTTAACGGATTAATACCTTTCTCGATTTCATTCAAAAAAGTATGACCTAAAATATTCTTAAAGTCTTTTACTCAAGACTCATTTATAAGAATTTGACAACTTTACTCGAAGTTTGACACAAATTAAAATTACTTTTAAACAAATTGGACTGCAGATTTTACTAAGAATTTAAACATCTTTTTCTGTTCTACAACGATTTATGTTGTTAATGGTGATTTGACACGAAGAAAAATGGTCAAGGTCACGAGAAGAAAGAAATTTATTATTTTTCAAGTGACAGTTTAAACTTTTAAATTCCAATTTCATAATGGATTCTAGCAATATATTACATTATTAGTGCTTGTTTCAAGCCGCTATCTCTTTCTTAGAAATTACTAATCGATGATTCTAGTTCTTTATCGTAACTCATTCTTTTTACTTTTTTTTTTTTTTTAGATTCCTATTAGGTACGGAAAAATTTGAACTTTGAATGTTGGTTAGAATATTATGAAATTTGCACATTTAAGAACTTCAAATGGAATAAATTCTAACTTTTAATATGTAATACTAAATTTTAATTGTGAATTTAGTGTTATTGCAATATTTTCAAATATAAAATCAGAGAAAGGAAGGATATTTCAATAAAAATTTATCCCTTTTGAAATTTAAAAACATTTTAATTGACATTATTCTGAATTTAAAGCAATGCTATTATTAATCACATATTAAAAAATAGTCTTTAACATTATAATTCATATCACACATTTAAATTTAAATACAGACAAATAACTCTCATATGTATGGATATTTATATATATTTGTATATTGTATATAAACATATAACTGATTTACGTATATTTAAAAAAATAAGATCAAAATCCCGTACGGAATTTGTAAAAATTATAGTAGATATTTTTAATTAATACCTATATCAGAATACAATTATTTTTTGATATTAATTTCTTTTTAAAGATTTTTTTTCTTATAGCAAAATATATAATTTGAGACTTAAAATATTATTAAAATGTTTAAAATCAGAAATTTAATGAATGTTATGTAAATATTAAAATTGGTTTTAAAAAGTCGAAAAATCAAAAAGGACACTAAAATTTGTTCATATTTCTTGAGTGCTACATTCTTAATTTTTAATCACATATTAAAAAATAGTCTTTAACATTATAATTCATATCATATATTTAAAATTGGTTAATAATCAAATATTAAAATTGGTTTAAAAAGTCGAAAAATCAAAAGGAAACTAAAATTTGTTCATATTTCTTGAAATAGTCTTTAACAGTATAATTCAAATTGGTTAATAGTCAAATATTAAAATTGTTGTTTTTTAAAAAAAGTCGAAAAATCAAAAGGAAACTAAAATTTGTTCATATTTCTTGAGTGCTACATTCTTAATTTTCAATCACATATTTGGTTAATAATCAAATATTAAAATTGGTTTAAAAGTCGAAAAATCAAAAGGAAACTAAAATTTGTTCATTATAATTCTTAATTTTCAATCACATATTAAAAAATAGTCTTTAACATTATAATTCATATCATATATTTAAAATTGGTTAATAATCAAATATTAAAATTGTTTTAAAAAAGTCGAAAAATCAAAGGAAACTAAAATTTGTTCATATTTCTTGAGTGCTACATTCTTAATTTTTAATCACATATTAAAAAATAGTCTTTAACATTATAATTCATATCATATATTTAAAATTGGTTAATAATCAAATATTAAAATTGGTTTAAAAAAAGTCGAAAAATCAAAAGGAAACTAAAATTTGTTCATATTTCTTGAGTGCTACATTCTTAATTTTCAATCACATATTAAAAAATAGTCTTTAACATTATAATTCATATCATATATTTAAAATTGGTTAATAATCAAATATTAAAATTGTTTTAAAAAAGTCGAAAAATCAAAAGGAAACTAAAATTTGTTCATATTTCTTGAGTGCTACATTCTTAATTTTTAATCACATATTAAAAAATAGTCTTTAACATTATAATTCATATCATATATTTAAAATTGGTTAATAATCAAATATTAAAATTGGTTTAAAAAGTCGAAAAATCAAAAGGAAAACTAAAAATTTGTTCATATTTCTTGAGTGCTACATTCTTAATTTTCAATCACATATTAAAAAATAGTCTTTAACATTATAATTCATATCATATATTTAAAATTGGTTAATAATCAAATATTAAAATTGTTTTAAAAAAAGTCGAAAAATCAAAAGGAAACTAAAAATTTGTTCATATTTCTTGAGTGCTACATTCTTAATTTTTAATCAAATATTATAAAAAATAGTGGTTTAACGAAAAATCAAAAGGAAACTAAAATTTGTTATTTCTTCCACATTCTTAATTTTCAATCACATATTAAAAAATAGTCTTTTAACATATATTTAAAATTGGTTAATAATCAAATATTAAAATTTTTTAAAAAGTCGAAAAATCAAAAGGAAACTAAAATTTGTTCATATTTCTTGAGTGCTACATTCTTAATTTTTAATCACATATTAAAAAATAGTCTTTAACATTATAATTCATATCATATATTTAAAATTGGTTAATAATCAAATATTAAAATTGGTTTAAAAAGTCGAAAAATCAAAAGGAAACTAAAATTTGTTCATATTTCTTGAGTGCTACATTCTTAATTTTTAATCACATATTAAAAAATAGTCTTTAACATTATAATTCATATCATATATTTGAAATTGGTTAATAATCAAATATTAAAATTGGTTTTAAAAAGTCGAAAAATCAAAAGGAAACTAAAATTTGTTCATATTTCTTGAGTGCTACATTCTTAATTTTCAATCACATATTAAAAAATAGTCTTTAACATTATAATTCATATCATATATTTAAAATTGGTTAATAATCAAATATTAAAATTTTTTAAAAAAGTCGAAAAATCAAAAGGAAACTAAAATTTGTTCATATTTCTTGAGTGCTACATTCTTAATTTTTAATCACATATTAAAAAATAGTCTTTAACATTATAATTCATATCATATATTTAAAAATTGGTTAATAATCAAATATTAAAATTGGTTTAAAAAGTCGAAAAATCAAGGAAACTAAAATTTGTTCATATTTCAAATTCTTAATTTTTAAAATAAAAAATAGTCTTTAACATTATAATTCATATCATATATTTAAAATTGGTTAATAATCAAATATTAAAATTGGTTTAAAAAAATCGAAAAAAAGGAAACTAAAAATTTGTTCATATTTCTTGAGTGCTACATTCTTAATTTTCAATCACATATTAAAAAATAGTCTTTAACATTATAATTCATATCATATATTTAAAAATTGGTTAATAATCAAATATTAAAATTTTTTTAAAAAGTCGAAAAATCAAAAGGAAACTAAAATTTGTTCATATTTCTTGAGTGCTACATTCTTAATTTTTAATCACATATTAAAAAATAGTCTTTAACATTATAATTCATATCATATATTTAAAATTGGTTAATAATCAAATATTAAAATTGGTTTAAAAAGTCGAAAAATCAAAAGGAAACTAAAATTTGTTCATATTTCTTGAGTGCTACATTCTTAATTTTTAATCACATATTAAAAAAATAGTCTTTAACATTATAATTCATATCATATATTTGAAATTGGTTAATAATCAAATATTAAAATTGGTTTAAAAGTCGAAAAATCAAAAGGAAACTAAAAATTTGTTCATATTTCTTGAGTGCTACATTCTTAATTTTTAATCACATATTAAAAAATAGTCTTTAACATTATAATTCATATCATATATTTAAAATTGGTTTAATAATCAAATATTAAAATTGTTTTAAAAAGTCGAAAAATCAAAAGGAAACTAAAATTTGTTCATATTTCTTGAGTGCTACATTCTTAATTTTCAATCACATATTAAAAAAATAGTCTTTAACATTATAATTCATATCATATATTTAAAATTGGTTAATAATCAAATATTAAAATTGGTTTAAAAAAGTCGAAAAATCAAAAGGAAACTAAAATTTGTTCATATTTCTTGAGTGTTACATTCTTAATTTTTAATCACATATTAAAAAATAGTCTTTAACATTTAATTCATATCATATATTTAAAATTGGTTAATAATCAAATATTAAAATTGGTTTAAAAGTCGAAAAATCAAAAGGAAACTAAAATTTGTTCATATTTCTTGAGTGTTACATTCTTAATTTTTAATCACATATTAAAAAATAGTCTTTAACATTATAATTCATAATATATTTAAAATTGGTTAATAATCAAATATTAAAATTGGTTTAAAAAAGTCGAAAAAAAGGAAACTAAAATTTGTTCATATTTCTTGAGTGCTACATTCTTAATTTTTAATCACATATTAAAAAAATAGTCTTTAACATTATAATTCATATCATATATTTAAAATTGGTTAATAATCAAATATTAAAATTGGTTTAAAAAGTCGAAAAATCAAAAGGAAACTAAAATTTGTTCATATTTCTTGAGTGCTACATTCTTAATTTTCAATCACATATTAAAAAATAGTCTTTAACATTATAATTCATATCATATATTTAAAATTGGTTAATAATCAAATATTAAAATTTTTAAAAAAGTCGAAAAATCAAAAGGAAACTAAAATTTGTTCATATTTCTTGAGTGCTACATTCTTAATTTTTAATCACATATTAAAAATAGTCTTTAACATTATAATTCATATCATATATTTAAAATTGGTTAATAATCAAATATTAAAATTGGTTTAAAAAAAGTCCGAAAAATCAAAGGAAACTAAAATTTGTTCATATTTCTTGAGTGCTACATTCTTAATTTTTAATCACATATTAAAAAATAGTCTTTAACATTATAATTCATATCATATATTTGAAATTGGTTAATAATCAAATATTAAAATTGGTTTAAAAAAAGTCGAAAATCAAAAAGGAAACTAAAATTTGTTCATATTTCTTGAGTGCTACATTCTTAATTTTTTAATCACATATTAAAAAATAGTCTTTAACATTATAATTCATATCATATATTTAAATTGGTTAATAATCAAATATTAAAATTGTTTTAAAAAGTCGAAAAATCAAAAAGGAAACTAAAATTTGTTCATATTTCTTGAGTGCTACATTCTTAATTTTTTCAATCACATATTAAAAAATAGTCTTTAACATTATAATTCATATCATATATTTAAAATTGGTTAATAATCAAATATTAAAATTGGTTTAAAAAGTCGAAAAATCAAAAGGAAACTAAAAATTTGTTCATATTTCTTGAGTGTTACATTCTTAATTTTTAATCACATATTAAAAAATAGTCTTTAACATTATAATTCATATCATATATTTAAAATTGGTTAATAATCAAATATTAAAATTGGTTTAAAAAGTCGAAAATCAAAAGGAAACTAAAATTTGTTCATATTTCTTGAGTGCTACATTCTTAATTTTCAATCACATATTAAAAAATAGTCTTTAACATTATAATTGTATCATATTTAAAATTGGTTAATAATCAAATATTAAAAATTGGTTTAAAAAAAAAGTCGAAAAATCAAAAAGGAAACTAAAATTTGTTCATATTTCTTGAGTGTTACATTCTTAATTTTTAATCACATATTAAAAAATAGTCTTAACATTATAATTCATATCATATATTTAAAATTGGTTAATAATCAAATATTAAAATTGGTTTAAAAGTCGAAAAATCAAAAGGAAACTAAAATTTGTTCATATTTCTTGAGTGCTACATTCTTAATTTTCAATCACATATTAAAAAATAGTCTTTAACATTATAATTCATATCATATATTTAAATTTAAATACAGACAAATAACTCTCATATGTATGGATAATTATATATATTCTGGTATATTATATACAAACATATAACTGATTTACGTATATTTAAAAATAAAATCAAAAAATCCCGTACGGAATTTAAATGAATGTTATGTAAATATTAAAAATTGGTTTAAAATTCGAAAAATCAAAAGGAAACTAAAAATTTGTTCATATTTCTTGAGTGCTACATTCTTAATTTTTTTCTTAATAATTTTAATAAATGTTTTTTTATTTTTAACAATTTTCTGGGAGGTGCACCATGTCACATTCTTCGAAAGGAAGTTATACAAACCATCCAAATATAATGTTACACAAAAAAAAATTTAATTTTCACAATGTCATATTCCCGTTAAGCAAGCTATAAATTTAATTTGATATGTGAACATAAAAATAACATTTTTTAAAACTAGGCAACAATAATATGCATTTTTAAAGTAAAATAGCAAAATATATATGTGTCTGGAAAACGAAACTAATATTTGTTTCAGAATATTACTAGAAGGTGAGGATTCAATAAAGGTAAAGATATTTCTTCCTTGCTTTATTGCGCCAAATTCAATAAAACAGGTTTCTGCGAGGAAGAAATTGCATTTTATATGTGTGCGTATTGCATACATGAAGTAACAATAAATAGCAGTAAGTGTGCAGGAATCCGCTGAAAGTCTAATATTATTGCATATTTCTATATATTCATGTCCATAGAGAATCATATTTTCACGTACTAAGAAAGTAATGTTCTCTTGAACCAGTGCGATATCTCACTTTGTGTAATCTTCGATTCTTGTCATTCGTCCAAAGACTATTCGTCATCGGAATGTTTGGATAATTCTATTTTGGAATTGTAGGGCAGTTCTTTTCTTTTAATATGAAAGCATAACATCATGTGTCTGAGTTTGAAAGTTACAGTAGTAAATGTAAGGTTTGATTAAAGAGATTTTTCAAAATGTTAAATGAAGAAATACATTTTAGGGATAAAATATAAATATGGGGGATAAAAATTTTTTTTCTGGATAAAATTGGAAATATGAAATATTTGCAAGACAATACAAAAACTAAAATATTATTGTATTTTTAACCATTTGATTAAATAAATCAGATTTTGCAGCAATATATTGTAAATATTCACAAAGGATATGAAATACAGGGAAAAAGACACATACATTTTGATATATTAACTTTTAATATTTTGAAACACAAAATTTGTATATAAGTTTGTTATATATAACATTTTTAATCTCTACAATCTTCTCTTTATTTTTAATGAATAAAAAGCAAATATAATAGTATTGAATTGTTACAGTAACCAATGTAGCTTATCTGTTTTACAACATAAATAACTAAAAATTTAAATTAGAGTTGAAACAAGTAGTATTCGTTAAACTGAAGACTAAATTTCAAATAAGGCTAAATTTGTTATCTTTTGTAAACCAATCCTTAATAATTCAGCAAATTTGATAAAGAAAATTAATAATAACAGTAGTTATTCTAGAAAGCAATATTGCAATTGATACAAACCAGGTAAGTAAGTGTTTTTATCTCGATGATTTCATGAATTCTGATGATAATTTCATTATTTCATGATGATTTCCCATGTAAGTAAGTGTGTTTTTATCTGGATGATTTCATGATTTCTGATGACAATTTCATTATTTCATGATGATTTCCATGTAAGTAAGTGTGTTTTTATCTGGATGATTTCATGATTTCTGATGATAATTTCATTATTTCATGATGATTTCCATGTAATAAGTGTGTTTTTATCTGGATGATTTCCTGATTTCTGATGATAATTTCAGTATTTCATGATGATTTCCCATGTAAGTAAGTGTGTTTTTATCTGGATGATTTCATGATTTCTGATGATAATTTCATTTCATGATGATTTCCCATGTAATAAGTGTGTTTTATCTGGATGATTTCATGATTTCTGATGATAATTTCATTATTTCATGATGATTTCCCATGTAAGTGTGTTTTTATCTGGATGATTTCATGATTTCTGATGATAATTTCATTAGTTCATGATGATTTCCCATGTAATAAGTGTGTTTTTATCTGGATGATTTCATGATTTCTGATGATAATTTCATTATTTCATGATGATTTCCCATGTAAGTAAGTGGGTTTTTATCTGATGATTCCACGTATTTTATTGATCAAATAAGTAAGATGCTTAATTTTTTTTTCCAATAAAAATAAGTATCAACTCTACTCAATAGTATATACAATTACCAAAATTGCATTATTACTTCAAGATCAAATGATTAATGAAATTTAAATAAATATAAATTCAAAAGTTATATTTGTCAATATTTACTGTTTTAATTTTAATTTTAATGAACATTTTCATGACATGTATGAATTTAATTTAAATATTTGCTAGAAAAGAGTACTAAAATATTGAATTTTCTCTTTGAAGTAAAAAAAAAAAAAAAAAATAGAATTATTATTTGAATTACTGTTTTTTATTTCATCTTGCAGGCAGTTTTATTTATAATACCCAAAGTGTGATTATTCATATTTTTCTTGTCATTATTATTTATAATATATGGTAATTGCATTCCTTCTCTAAAATTTATCAAATTATTCTTTATTTAATCACATATTTTAATGTAGCAAAAAAAAAAAACAGTTTTTCCTAATGAGCAAACCAAATTCTTAAAGCATTCTATCTAATTTTATAAACAACACAAGCATTAATTCAAAAGCAACAAATAGCTTTTTTTTCAGACTTTGAAACTAATTTATACTTGTGAATCACGATATGCTCATTACACACACACCATTATCATTATTACCAGACATTGTGTCATTTCATTTTTATCAAGGAATTACAGTTACAGTTTGGTACACGCCATAACGGTAAATGTTTTATTATGTCCCTACCATTTCATTGTTGTTATTGTTAGTTTTAAAACGTATTTTGCTTAAATTATTCCATTCACTTCATTTTATTTATTTGAAAACTGATTAAATGTACATAATATATTACTGTAATATATCGTTTTATACGGATAAATTTTACGCGTTTTAAGTACATTTTATATTTCATTTTTAAATACATATAAATTCATAGGCTTGTCTATGAAGCTTACCTATAAAGAGTCCCCAAAAATTGCAGAAGGCGGAAATCAAATGAATTCGAGAAAGTTTTAAATTTTTAATTAAATTGAAAACAATTTTTTGTTAATGACATCAATTCTGAATGAGCTATTTAATTATAATGGAAAATGCAATCTGGTTACCTAGATCTAAATAAATTTTAGTAAAAATTGTCATCTCAAATTACTGAATTTAATTATGTATCTTTTCAGATTTTCGAGGAATTTCAAATTAATTTATTTTTAAATTAATTTTATTTTCTTCGTTTTTGTTGTAATGATTTTAATCATAACAAAAATAAATCCTATTTTATTAATGATACATTTGATACTATTTCTTATAGGTTATTTTTTGAAGAATGTAACATCGTATAAGAAGATACCTTAAAATATTTTTTTTTGTTTTATACAATATTTTATTTAAGTAGTTAAAATGTTTCTTTCATTTCAAAGTTCTTGAGTACATTTTTTGAAAAAAGAAATTAATAGTTTTCAAATCTCTGTAATTCCTTTTAGAGAAACGAAATGAACTAATTACTTATTTTATATTCAAATTAAAAATCCAGTTAAATTAAGCATGCTAATGTAGCAATACAACAGAATTAAATGTCGAGCAAATAAATATTGATGAAAAAATATTTAAGTTTTACGTTAAATTTTTTTAACCAGTCTTTATGTTGAAGATCCTTCTTTAATGAAAAAAATATAAATGTATTTTAATGGAAAACGTTTAAAATCATCTAAAATAATTTCTCATATTAATATCTATTATATATATTATCTATATATATTTTCTCATATAAATATATTTTAATAAAAAAACCTTCAATGACTTCCAAATTATTTTTCTCACATTAATAATATTAAATGATTGTACTTTTTATGTGTATTAACGATTTATTTTTAATAAGCAGTGAACTTTTATGTAACTGAACTAGCATTAAGCATATAAGTATTATCAATATTTTTGAGTAAATTAACAGTAAATATAGATAATACTTATATTACAATAAAATCCATTGATCTTAATCATATATTATCAATGATTTTTACATTAACATTGCACGTATATGAGTGAATTTAATGGATTATAAATTTATATATTGAATTTCCATTTCAAAATAAATGCATTAAATAAAATCATATTATATTAAGCTATTTTCCTATAATTACTTTAAAGAAAATTTTACATTCTAAATGTTATAAAATATATTTTAAATGATTTACCTTCGATTCCAACTTTTGAAAAAATCAATTCAAATGAATTTTTTATATTAATTTCAGTGGAAATAACATAAATAAGTTTTAAAAATTTATTGAACATTAATTAAAGTGAAAATATTGAGTAATACTATAATAAAAGAGCTGCAAATACGTATAGAAGCGTTGTAGCAGTATCACTAAATTCTTTTATAATAATGAATTCCTATAACTATGCACACTTTTATGAGACTAACGTATTATAAATACCATTTTCATTAAAGGCTACAGCACGCAATATCAAAACTTTTTGATAAATATTCTTGCAATCGAATTAAACATTCTAGATTAATGATTAATTATAAAATACTAAGAATTTAAATTCAAAAGTATAAATCTAACTTCAAGAGAAATTTAAATTTGAATGTAGAAATATAATTGTTTCATAATTCTTGATTTCCAATTTAGAAATATATGCTTTGTATGCTTTCATAATTTTCAAGACTGAATTTTGAGATTAAAGATAAAAATAAATAGTTTCTAATTCTTCAGATATTGCCCTTTAAAATTTATGAAAATTCATTGAACGTCAGGTAATAAGATTTTGATGAGACAGTGAGAATTAATGCAAAAAGAGTTTTTATTTATTCATTTATATTTTTAAATTATAACTATTATGAGAAGAAGAGCATATTTTTTATATAACACCAATTAAATATTCATAATGACATAAAATGTTGTAATGAAGATTAATTGATGTAATAATTATCATAGTTAATCATAAAACATAATTTAATTTATTTTTATAATTAAACTATTCTTAACTAGTCTGTAATTGATTCATTAATTCATGTACAAATTTATCATGAAGATGAAACCAAAAATGTAATCCCATGAATGAAAAGGGCATTTAAATATTTTTTAATCTTTTATTAATTATAAAAATTAATCAATGTCAATTAATCATTTTAATTGCTTAATTATATGTAGATTAGATCAGGTTTTAAAACTTTGCTTTTATGTAGTTTGAAATATCCTGGTTTTAAATTACAATATTCTATTAAGTTTCCTCAATACATGAGTGTTTTTATTTTTTTATTATTATAAAAATGTAGATTCCTTTTACTTTGTGCAAATTAGTTTAAGTAGTTTACATTTTTATGGAAATTCATTAAATTACTATTTTTCTTTAAATTTTTTAAAATGTATGTTGCATGTCGCAATTGTAATTTATTCAATAAGATAATGCAATTGATAATTTTGCCATTAAACATAATACAAGACCTTTTATAGTACACATTTCAGAAAATTTAAAAATTTCCTTTTTTCAATTTTTCTATTAGCTCCCATTCTCCATATATATATCTTGTTCAAATTTGCAATCGTTAACAAAATACTTTTTGTATTCATCCAGTCAAGTTCAAATACATTTTTTTTAACTTGTAGTGGATGGCACTGGAAGTTAACACAGTTTTCTTAAAATATTAATTCAGTAATTAAATTTAGTTAATTAATTTCAGTTTTTTTTTTAGAGCATATATCTACCAATAGGTGGCAGCAGATAAACTTAAAAAAATGAATGAAAATTTTTTATAAAGGATTTTCTGCAAAATATTGAAAAAAAGTAGGAATTGACTTTAAAAATATTTTTTTTTTTTTTATATTACTTGTTTTCATAGTTATTTTTGCAAAATGGTTCAAACTTACATACAAAATGCATTATTAAAATTTCTGTAAATCAGGAAAGAAACATTAAAACTGAAAGAAAATCAGTACAGAAATCACTACTACGAATATAACGGGATTTCCATATCACTGTTTGTTTTGTTTTATCGCTCTACGGTCATTTTATGCACACTAAGATAATTAAACCGGGATCTACATTTTAAAGTGAATTCGAACCACTAACAAACATTCATGCCACCTGCAGGATTTAAACCTGAATCCTGTGGTGCCAATGGCCCCAAATTGGTTTATTCTATTTGTTAAAGTAAACATTTTATACAAATATGAATACAGATTTTGAGAAATTTAAAAAAATCCAATTAATTTAGAACGTTATTAGTTCTAATTTTATAACTTAGAATGTTTATTTATTGGCATAATAATGTATTTCATATCAACCCAATTATACAAATAATTATTTGTCTAATAAATTTCGTTTATTTCTGTACATTAAACATACAACTGCTTCATTTTTTTTACTTAATTTTATTTATTTTTGGTGTGATTTGTCACTCTACCGATAATACTTTTTACACACTTTGGGCTAATTAGACGGGGACTTACAGTTTAAAGTGAGTTTCGAATCACTAACGATCATTCATGCCCCCGCCAGGATTCGAGTCTGAAATGCCTGAGCTATCAATTATCAGAGCCCTAGCAAAGTGGCCATCAGACCACCTAAGATAATGTCGAGGAAGATGTTTTTATATCAAGAATTTTAATTAATATATGAAATAAAAGGATTTTAAAGAGGAAAGAATTTAGAAAACAGCTTGAAATAGTTTGGGAAAGGATGCTAAAACTTATACAATCCTCCAGTCAGTTGGAAGATACACTCACAGCTTAATGTTAAGCAGGCAGATGTAAAATGAAAAAAAAAAAAATCTAAAGATATTGCTTTAATTGACACAAAATGCTACAAGAAAGTAACAAATGTGTTTATACTTGAAAAAAAAAAAAAAGAAATTGCACACAAGGATGAAAAATGATTGAACTTTATATGAAGTCATATTGCAGTTATTAAAAATGTTTAAAACCAAAAACTAGGGTATATACCATATATATGATATATGAACACACCTCATTTGCATACAATGGAACTACAAGCTTAGTCGAAGGTAGCCTTCATTTTTTTTTATTCAAATTAAATATTAAAGTTACTTTTTATCTTTCTTCCATAGAAATTTTTATATTCAGTTTAACATGGCCACAATTTCTTAAATTGAAGCAGATGAGATTGGCTGTTAAAAGCGAGGGCAGTGTTAAAAAATCCTCAAATTTACGTCAAAATCGTCAGATGTATTTTTGCTTTTGTGTTAATTTTAGTGCACAATGAATTACACTACACTCACATTATAATACTGTTGTCGCGTCGCGATCAAACTGTAACTGTAATGAGGTAAGTTTCTCTGTGCTGGAGTGGCAACAGTGATACGAGAAAAGAAAATGGATGACACGGTTGTGGTCAAGAAAATGGCGAAAGATGAAGCGTTTTATATGTAATATGTACTGTTTTGTTTAAACATATGTTGTTGACATTTTCTTCAGGTTGTCCTCTATGAACAAAACTCCCTACATTCATTTCACAATCAATCCTAATAGGAAAAACAACTGTTGTCTTTTGGAACGAAGTTCTGTCTAGGTTTAGGGGGGGGATATGTTGGTGCTCTACTATTTCTTAGAAACCAGGGAAGGATTTTAAACCTGAAGATTATTAGGCCCAACCCCTGAATAGATATATTTTCAGCTCCACTTGTTAGTTTTCAGTGTAGAATTTTGTAAGTAAGTATGTTTAAGGCTACATTCGCCAAGCTGTGACATTTTATAATACAGAATCTCAGGTAAAAATTTTATAAAATTAGCCAATATAAAATTTTTTATTCCCAATTAAAATTCAATGTTAAATCGAATAATTTTTGTTTAAACGTTTAATTTGCATATTAATTAGTGTTTTTAATTATTTTTTCAAAATTAGTCATAAAATAAAAACATCAATTTAGCATTTTATTTCAAGCAAAACAATTTTTTTATACCACATAAGGATGAAAACACTACTTGTTATTATTCATCATGAGTGATAGTTAATGGTTAAAAAGAAACTGCATAATTTTTACAAGAAATATGATGGTTCGAAGAAATAAACAACACATTTTTTTTTTCATTATCCTTATACGGTAAAAAATGTATCAACAACAAAAAAATAATATAAAAAAGACAAATAAAGAAGAACAAGCATATAATGAATGGAAAAGTTTTAAAATACGACGGACAGTTTTTAGAAAATAAAATTTGTAATGTTCTTGGATAAAACATTGAAGAATTTTAAAATATTTGTTTGCTGTCAAGAGTATAATATAATTAATAAAAATGAAATCAGGGTATTTAGTCCTAACGTTTGACAAGCTGTCAAAATCTGAATACATCTGCCAATATAAAATTCTAATTCATATGAAATTATATTTATTATATTAATAAGTTTATAAATTAATATTAAACAGGTCTTTGAAAGAAACAGTTAAATAATAATTTATTTATTTCTAAAAAAAAAAAATAGATGTTTCAGACAAGTGAAATTTAAGTATTCTTTTCTGAATTTTTTTCTAATGCAGCCGGCAAACAGGCATGGACGTCTTGGATGCCTTAAGGCAAGAGCTGCACAGACGTTACTCACTTTGCATTACCCAGGCGCCGCGTGTAACTTGATGGTAAGCGACGGACGCAGAGTAACAATGCGGCCGCAACGCTCTACGATCCTATTAGGACCGGGACCTACGGTTTTAAAGTGGATTCCGAACCACTACAAACACCCATGGCAAAGCCGGGATTTGAACCCGATACCTGTGGTACCGAAGGCCAGATCGTTAGCAATTCGGCCATCAGACCCATTCTGAAAATCAAAATCAAGGATTTTTTTTTTCAAAGACAAGAAAAAAATTCTTAAAGATCTTAGAATATATTTGTTACATAAAAATTTTAATGTTATTTAAAATAAAATAGTTGAATTTGAAAAAGAGAAAAGTACCTTCTCACAGAAAAATCAGCATTAAAATATCAATATTGATTCAATAAGACAAAATGACAAATTTTTAATTGTAAAATTTCAAATTTGTCATTCTTGAAACATATATATATTTAATATGACTTATATATTTAAAAAATTTAGACTTTATATAGTTTTACAAACATATATTGAAATTTTTATACTCAAATTTGTAATATACATTTAAAGGTTTGAAGAGGAATATTAAAAAAAAAAAAAGATATTATCGAAAATATCTAGAGAGCAAACAATATTTTTCTAAAATAGAAATAATTTTTAAAACAAACTCTACAAAATGTAATTTCATCGCAAAATTATCCTGTATTATAAAATATTTAGAAAATTCTGATATAAACGAATAAGTTTGTATTTATACTTTTATGTTTTTATAAGAGCCACGTCATTTTCGCTTATAGAAAAAAACCATGCTTTTGTGAGTCCTCATTAATCTGAACTTATGGTTTTGAACAAGAGAAAAACTTTTTATATATAATAACTACCAATTAAGAAATAAGTTCTCTGAAATTATAAACACTAATTATAGTTAATTTATCATTGCTATATTTTGCTGACTAATGGAGTATTTTCCTAATCATGTTATTTGAGAATTTCTGCAAATACTTCTTCTAAAAAAGGATTTTTACGGATTTAATGAAAGATATTTCTATAGCATTGGAAATCTGAAACTATTTGTATTTTTATGATTTATTTATTTGTATTACTTTTATATTTTTATGATTTATTTATTTGTATTACTTTTATATTTTTATGATTTATTTATTTGTATTATTTTTATATTTTTATGATTTATTTATTTGTATTAATTTTTTATATTTTTATCATTAATTTATTGTATATTTTTTATTTGTATTTATTTTTATGATTTATTTATTTGTATTAAAGAATTCCTTTTTAAAATTAAGGAATTCTTTAGAAAAATTGCAATTACATGACCAAAAATTAAGTCCTTTTCATTTATAAATTGTGTAATTTACATAAAAAGTAATGCTCGCTCTGAATATGATATTTAAATAAATTAGGGGGACATGTTTCCTTTCTTGCCCACGAAAAAGCATTTAAAATGTAAGTTGAATATGCAAGTTAAATGCGAGTATTAAATTTCGAGATAGTCATGTTTTAGATACAAAGGTTCATGAAGATTAGAAAGATTTAATTTGCCTTTGGAAGTTCAGAGATTTATGTAGAGCAAATGACTGCAAAAGAGGCACAGAACTTTTACACAAAACCTACTTCAAATCTTCTCTTGAAGCAGCAACTGGAAAGCCAGTTTACAGATTAACTTTGTTAACCATTAAAATATTTTATTAACTGCATTTTATTTTATTAAAAAACAGATTAACCATTAAAAATTTTCAGTATAGGGGGTTGGTTGTTTGCAAGACACCCAATAACATATGTCAAACGAATCTGTACTCTTTACTGATGATTCGTTAGTCTTTCTAGATATTGTTTTCAAAGAGACTCAATACGAGAATTGGTAGGGTATTTATTGTGGAAGACCATGCTGATCTGTATGTAATACAGATCAGACACAACGCTAATGTTCAAATGTATAGAGATAACATTCTTGATCCAATTGTTCTTCCTTAGGCATGTATACTTGATGACTTCTTCATCCTACAAGACAATAATGTTAAACTACACAGAGATCGATTGGTGGAGAATCACTTTCGTGAGGAGCTTACTGTGCCTAAAAGTTGATTAGCACGTTATAATTCAGATATATACTCATGTTTGTGAAAATTGCAACACCATGAAGGACTTACATGAGTGAGCCGAAATTTTCAGGACATGCAAATTAGCGCATGATATGCAAATGATCAGAATTTCAAATCCGTAGCGCATGCTTATTCTGAGCAGCGCCCTATGAACGGCAGATGGATCCGAATACCTAGACGGCTGTTGCGAGGCGTATATGGTTATCGGTGGTTATCTGCTAGTGGTAAACGTTACCTCAATCGTTACTTATGCCTCTTCAACGAAAGAGAGCGATATTTGAACAACTTACAGAGTTTGAAAGGAGAAACTGGAATTGTCTTATCATGCAGTAGCCGCTCGTGTGCAGCGTAACAGCAGCACAGTGATGCGTCTTTGAAGCAGTGGACGGACGAGTGTCGGACAACTCGGAAATCGGGAGTGTACCCCGAAATGTGACGTCAGCTCGCGATGATAGACACCTGGTCCGCATGGCGCTGACGGACCGTACAGCTTCATCTAGACAATTGGCAGCACAGTGGTCAATAGCTACAGGTATTTCATTGTGTGCTTCATCAATTCGTAGACGTCTGCTGCAGCGCGGACTGCGCGCAAGGACTCCTTTATACAGGATCCCTCTCACGCTAAACCATCGCCGCCTGCGGCTACAATGGGCCACTCAGCATAGAGACTGGCGTGCTGATTGGCAGCATGTCGTGTTTTCTGACGAATCCCGTTTTAATTTGTGGTACCATGATGGCCGCATTCGTGTCAGACGCTATGCCGGTGAACGCCACCTTCCGGAGTTCATTATCGAACACCACAGTGGACGAACACCCGGAGTTATGGTCTGGGGTGCCATAGCATATCATGGATGAGCTCAATTGCTAAGAATTGTGGGGCAATCTGAACAGCAATCGGTACATCAGTGAAGTTCTACAGCCCCAAGCTGTTCCCTTCCTTCAAAGCTTGCCAGGCGCTGCCCGCCCTCATATCGGTAGGACTTTTCAATCCTTCTTTGCAACGTGGCAGGTACAGCTTCTTCCTCGGCCTGCGTATTCCCCGGATATGTCGCCGATTGAGCATTTGTGGGATTTCGTTGGTCGGCGTCTCCTCGTGATCCTCGTCCCGTTGTTTCTGCAGACGAATTTTGGGTGCGCATACAAACAATATGGAATGCTCTTCCTCAGGCAGACATTCAAAATTTGTTTGACTCCATGCCACGTCGTGTAGCAGCACTTATTACGACCCGTGGTGGCTTCACAAAATATTGATTCCGATCTCTTGTTATTGTTTGTTTGCTTTGAACATTTAATCATTTATTTGTACCACTACTACTCAACTGTGTATTAAATTTCATTCAATTATGACAATTCCTTCATGGTGTTGCAATTTTCACAAACATGAGTTTATTATCCTGATTGATCATTTTTTAATTTTTATTATTTTTTAATGAACTGATTCATTCGAAGAATGCCGATGATGCCCAAATGTATAGAAATGACGTTCTTGATCTAATTGTTCGTCCTTATGCATTTGTAGTTGGTGACTCCTTCAGCCTAAAAGACGATAATGCTAATCGAGAGAGCTCGATTGGTGGAGAATTCGCTTCGTGAAGAGAATATTGTGCCTGAAAGTTGATTAGGACATTATAATCCAGCTGGATTATTCTGATTGATTATGTTTGGGGACATACTTTTCTGCATTTATCTCTATCACTCAACTCGAATTGCATTGTTTAAACAATGTGCTTTATTGCAAATTGAATTAATAAATAAAACATCATTCTGAGTATTGATTGATCCTCAATTGTTGCCGCTTCTATTTAGAATGATCACCTTTTATATTTATATTACACACTAAATTCAGATACTTGTTTATTGATTTCTTTCTGATTTCATGCATTCAGATTTATATTTCAAGATTGAATTTCGGTATAAAATTAGCCTTTCAATATTATTCGCGAGATACTATTTTTTTTAATCAAATGAAATTTAATTGCATGTAATATATTTTGAAGCATTCAATTGGGAAGATAATTAATATAGTAAAAAGAAAAATTTCATGTAAATTTTAGTAATTAAGTTTACCTACTTTATTTTACGAAAAAAAAAATTACCTTTATGAAAACAATTTAAACTTTTAAAATGAGTAATTTAAATAAAAATTTTAATTAAAATAAGTTTTTGTGCACATCATATTGAATATAATTAAAAGTTTCTAATTGAGATATTAATAATCAAAATATAAAAACTTACATGTTTTCACATTTTAACGGGAATAATTGTTTTGTCGTATAAAATCATGCATGCTTTCACGTTGAATTTATTAAAAATATAAACATTTTAGACCAATTTTATTTTTGTTCTGATATAAAAAATATATATAAATAAAAATAAAAATTTGAAATAATTATTTAAAATTCATTGAATTAATTTTTATGTAAAGCAAAAATATTGCCACAGTATATAAATAGGGCATACTACATATTTTTTTTTTTTTTTAAATATAGCATTTTCAATTGTACATTATTATAAAATATAAACATTTTTCATATTTTTTTGTAAAACAAAGTGTTACAAAAAAGAATGGAAATTTATATAAATACTCATATATATCTAAACATAAATTTTATAATTGTTGTACATTAAATATAAAGCATAATTAGTTTTCATAACAGCATAATTCTGACATTTCAAAACTTGCTTAAAAATGTGTTAAATCAGTAAGAAAATTTTTAGTATTGTATCTATAAAAAAATAAGATACTAAGAATAATTTAACTATAATATTAAAAGAAAATTGATTTCTATTTTAAAATTTTATATTTGATGGAAAATGTTTTAAAATGCTAATTAAGTTCGACATTTAAAATAAAAGTAATTAAATTGATTCAATTGTATCTTTTTTTGTAATAGCTTTTGTATTTATTTTAACAATCTCTTGATAAAATTAACCATAAAGATTTAATTTTTAAAAATTATTGTAATAAACCCTTTATGATATTTTTAACATTTTATTTAACACAAATGGAAGTATTTTATGAAAACGAATTTAACATCATGCATTCATTAAAAAATATTGTAAATCTAAAAAAATTATAAAACTTTTAAATCAGATGTGGATTATAATTATTCTAATGAATAATTTTATACATAATAATTAAAAGGTTACATCATTCGTTTCAAATAATTCCTTTGATGTCATCATCTTGATTCTCATAAGTCAGCAAAAAAGGTTTTTGGCATTGAATATAATGATGAGTAAATTAAGTTATATTATTCATTTTTAAATCATTCTTTTTTGATAGTGAATTTTACAATGAAGTCTACTTAAATGTCAGAGAAATCTAAATTTTTCTTTTATTTTAAAATTAAAAAATTTTTCACTGCGCAATGCTTTATACTATTGTTCTTTACATTATTTAATTTTATAGAAAAACACCTAGATACTTTTACATCCAAATCTACTAATTTTTACGCCTTTAATTCGAATTTAACTTTGACATACTGTAGTGCAAGCCACTTATATCTAGGCCAGTGGTGACGAAACTATGACCAGAAAGGTCAGACATTGACTCACACTTTTAAATTATTTGTGAGTTGATTTTTGTGAACTTATTTTTTATATCATAAAAGAATGGACAAATAATAGAAAATATTAAAAAATAAATAAAATAAAAATATCTAAAGTCGAATTTATAAAAAATGTATATATATTTAAAAGTGGATGTGTGCTAACTGATTTTTATCATATTATTACTGCTCCTGTCTGCTCCTTGATGTACAACTCGTGTTGATAACTAAGAATGAATAGTTGCATGGACGAACAGATATATACCAGTTCGCAGCCATAGCGTACATGACTACAGTGTATAAGAATTAAACTTTAGTATTATTTTTTTATCGTTCATTTTTCTCAACTACATTTGTGTGTATATACAAAGTAAGAAGTAAATGTTGTTTCTTATCCCACTTGATAGACAACAACTTCTAGACCAAGACCACGAATCCTTGTGTCCTCATGGATGGAAGAAAAGGAGTGGGGCAGCTTCTGTTGTATTCCATATTGAGTGCAAATCTATTATTACAAAAACTCTTTGTTGTTGTCGTTGTGACTAATTCTCAGTGTCTTGCAGTGAGGGACGGAAACCCTAAAAAAGCCTATTCATGCATGGGAGGAAAGATGGCAACTTCTGTTGTGATAGATGGAGCACCGTAGGTAAAGTCTGTCTTGGCTCCAAGTCTGAAGAAGGACAGTGTCTTCCGGGAGGACTTTTAGAAAACAGGCTGGCTTGGTTTAGTATGGTGTAATTAAAAAGAGTAAAACGACTGTGTGTAAAATTTGTAGTAAAAAGTCATTTCACATCCATAAAATGTTCAAAGACATTTTAAAAAGTTGTATTCAAATCTCGTTCTCATCACGAATAAAGGAGAAAAATATTTTTATAAAGAAAACAAAATCGTTCACAAATCATGTTTTAAAATTTATTGAAACGAAAAATATCATTAAAGCTGCCTTTCAAAATGCCCATTGTTTTACTTGTCATGAGAAACTTCTTTCAGTAGGGAGATTTTTACAGAGCAAGCATTTTCATAATGGGGCGTTACTTTGTATAATTTAAAGAAAGCGTTTAAAGGAATGCCAGCATCTTTCCATGCTATTCAAGAATAGCTGGTGGGAGTTTTCAGTTTTCTGCATACGGTACGCAATTTCAGGGCGTAATTCCCCTAAAAATCATTTCCGGAAGGCATCGCCCTCCTTCTTCAGTGACTCGGGTCAAGCAGACTTTTACCTAAGGTTGTCCTATTTTAATAGAAGCTGCAACCTTCTGTTCCATCCATGAATTAACTACTCATGGGATTTTTCGTCTCACTGACGGACCTTATACAAAATACAGCTTGCACCAAATAGCCACACATTCTCTAAGTGAATATCGTTTGCATAATAACTTACCATCGAGTTCTATGTGGAACGCATGGTTTGAAAACGTTTTATAATGCTATGATAATAAGACATCAACTTTACAAATGTAAAAGTTCATCATAAACAAGAATTTTCACGATTATTAGATGAATTGAGAGATTCTGGAGGATTCAATGGCTCATTTGAGATCTTGTTCTTAATTTTTGTGCTCTTGTTCCGTTTATCAGAGGAAATAAAAAGGAACTTTTCAGATGTAAAATTAATATTGTGAATTTTCAAATATAGATTAGTTAAATGATTAACGCCCACTATTCATATTTACTGAACTGAATTAAAATCTTTCAGCGAATAATTTTGAAAATACACTTGGCATTCAAGAAAATGCAATTAAGGAATGTTTAATCATTATGCAGAAATAAAGACACATTTTTCAGAAGAGTTTTAATCCAGTTTCAAACTTTCTAAAACATGTCCATACAAAGCAAATTCGAGTAATGGCGTTAACAGAATTTATACGTATACGTGATTAGAAATGGAATAAGTTGAAATTCAAAGCAGCGTAGTGTAGAAAAATAGATTTGTATGCGGAATATAAACCTAAAATTAAGAAACTACTTGAAAATAAGCTTCAAATATCACATTAAATATACTATTGTTATCAACAGCAATACGT
>BPLR01005005.1:0-78887 GCA_021605095.1 Caerostris extrusa
AGCTACGTATTGCTTCCAGCACTATCAAGGTAAGTCGTTCCTCCACGAAACGCATTTGACCCTACAAAACACCGGCTTATTTTTGAGGGCTAAAAGCCAGTCAGTGTAACACAAATATTTTATATCTAATTTTTGGATGGTTAGCAACACACTATCTCTTCCTCAATCGGAAATGGTGCAATAGAAAAGGAATTCCGGTTCTACAGATTGAGGCTCATGCCTGAGTTTCTGGAAATTATATGGTTCAGTGTATGAAATGAGCTCCATCGCATTTTGAGGATTTACATGCTCTAAAAAGTGAAAACTTATAAAATAATTTTTCATTATCTATCAACATTTGTGAAAACAATAAACATCTAATTTTCTGTTTACACAACACCTTTTCAATTGAATTGAAAAAATATTGCCATGAAGTGAGAAAACACTGTCCTTACTACGAGGTAATAGACGTACAACACCAGCCATGGGTGCCTGCAAATGACACACTGTCAGCTGGTGCAGATATCATCTCCTACTCCTATTAAATAATTGTTATATTTTCTCTGTATATATTCTTGAATTTTAAATGATTTGATAAAGTGACAGACATGTAGCAAATCCAGCACTATTAATAATATGTCACCATTGAAGGCTTTTAAGATTACAAAACTCATACTACTTTTTAAAATTAAGAGTGCGATTAAAATGTGACAAAAATATTTCTATAGCAGTGTCTTTGCCTGGATGCTTAGCAAAAAATATGAAAGCTGGTTAGATTACAATGGGTTCTGCGATTACGATTACATTGAAATGCACGTCATTCCGATTCACACAGATTTGTCGTACTCATTTCAAAATTATAAGGATGGTTTTTGGTTAAAGGCTGAAGGATTGTATGATCTTTTAATTGAAGCACCATGTCACGTGTGAGTTTGGTTTGAAGTTTGTCATGCTATACTTGTTTCATTGCTTTGCCCATTTTAGGGTAATTAGACCGGGACCAACAGTTAAAGCGTGAATTTCGGCACAACTAACAAACATCCATCCACCACCAGGATTCAGAACCTGAGATATGGCATGAAAGACGAAGCGGTGGCTAATTGATGTAGTGCTATGATGTAGTCAGGAGCCACGGAGATTCCACAAAGGTAAAATGTAAAATAAAAACAGAAAGTACCAAACCAGCACCAAAAAACCAAAAGCCAGAGTGCTAGGCAATTGAACATCAGTTCAAAAGCATCACTTTAAAGCAGAAAAGCTCTAAAAATAAGTATAGGTCATAAAAGATTTTTGTAAAATATATTTTGTAAAATAATTTCAAAATATCTCATCACACATTTGCTGAAAACAATAAATCTCATTTTCCTTTTTACACATTTTCAATTGAATCGAAAAGCTTTGCCACAGTAGGTTATTAATCACTGCGCCTACTTGACAGAAGAAACATCGTCAGGCCATTCGTGCTTCTTTTTCCCGTAAGGTAATGTATGTAGTAACACGATAAAGTTTCCCAAAGAGTTCCATGCTTCCCAGCTCCTCAACATAAAAAGCATTAAATTTTAATTTTTCCACTCTGAAAAAGACTCTCCGAAGCTCCCCAAGTGTGGGAATGGAAGAGGGGAACAGTTGTTCCCTCAGAAACCTCAACAATGCTGAAGATGCGACCTGATGAATGGCACTGCCTCGAAGATAAGTTACGTAAACAAAAGATCCTATCACGTTCTTGATGTGCTATCATTGTTTGGGGTACTGAATTAGGAACTGGTGGGAGGGGAGGGGGGGGAGATTGGTATTTCAGGAAAATTCATCAGAATGATGAATGGGAATAATTGGAGTGCGGAGACTTGCCTGTCTAATTACAGGAAAAGGTTCTTCTTTCCAGGGATGGGGGGATCGGGATCTCTGATATTTACGATCGAGCAGTTTTGGTTTTGAGGAGAGGAAGTAAAACAACCCAACTCAAGACGATATGTTTTCCACGCAATGTACGCAAACAATGGCTGATTGAAGTCACTTAACTGTTACCAGATTGGTGTAAGCGAATGGTACCATTTAATGTTTAATTGTTTTTCGAAAGTTGGCAGATAAGATGCGCGATGCGGGTTATAGTTTTATAATTAGCTTGAGTTCGTATTTATATTAAAAGGCTTTACTACATTAAAGATAGTTTTCTTGGAAAAGACTTACATCACTTATTGGTTTTCTACTATTTTCATTTATAATTCTTAACATATGTATTTCTTAATACAATCCATGTCCATAAATTCAGGATAATGAAGTTCAGGCAAAGAAAGAGACAGAAGCAAACAAATTTGACTTATTTGTAAAGTCTATTTATTAAACAAAAGGTAAAGAGCAAAAAGATGCTGGTATGTTTACATATACACAAAATTGCGATTTTTACTCCCTGACAGCAAATTTCAAAACAACCTATTTACAAAAAACAGTATAACACGGTTAGTATGATGGTTAATATGGAGTATGTCTCCCCGGACGATGCAATACAGGCCTTACTACGCCAAGGCATGCTGAGTATCAAATTATTAATCTGATCTTGGGGAATATTACACCACTTCATCAAGTAATGCCTCCAAATTTCCGGTTGACAGGTGGGAAGGGGTTGACGGGTTGCAATTCGTCGGCCAAGCATATCCCACACATGCTCTATTGGATTCAAGTCCGGTGAGTATGCTGGCCAATCCATACGGGTGATATCCTACAATTGAAGGCAGCATTCGTCGGGACAGGTCTGATGCTGACGAGGGGGTCTGGTGCTGCATGCTCCGTCTGTTTCTTTTGGCAGTAACTGCTGAAAATGCAACCAAACCTGGACTCTCATTCGGCGTTGTAACAGATTAACGGGACGACCTGTGCTGTAACATCTACTCACATTACCATCATCTTGGAATCGTTGCCAAAGCCTGGAGATGACACTCTGGGCGATTACAAGTTCCCCGGATGCTTCCAGCTGGGTATGTCCACATTCCAGTCGTCCGATAATTCTACCACGTAAAAAATCATCCAAATGCTTCCTTTGTGCCATAACTATGCGGTTATTGCACTGAAAATCTTTTAAAAGCGCTGTGTGAACAATTTTACTTCTTTTGCTACCATTCCTTATATACCCCCCTCTCTTACACTCTCTTCATTGTGACGTACTATCCGCATCATCTGGTGGTTTCCTGTAATTTGCATATTCTTCTTCAAGATGTGTGTGATAATTCTACAGGTGAAATTTTTATTTTAGAGATCAATTTCTGTGTGATTCTTAATTATCCTTAATTTCTGGGCATGACTGTAAATATAAATATATATATATATATACATATAAGTAGTTTTTTTTTTAAATAAAATTTAAATGTTTAAATTACATTTAAGCTTTAAGAATTTTTCAAGGTGGCCATTTCTGCCTTAAGTGCATGACCGTGCTAAGTTTTTGGTAGTTTAAAATGTTAATACAACGGCAATGAGTCAACTTTGGTTCTTATATTATCCGTAATCACGGGCAAATATCACTAGAGGCAAAGCAGTGATTTTATGCCATACTAATTTATCGTGCTTATTTTAATGTACATAGGCTTGGTTTGGTTTGTCGTTCTACAGTGGTCTTGTGCACACTTTAGGTTAAACAGACCGGGACCTACAGTTTAAAGTGGATTCCGAACCACTAGAAACAGCCATGGCAATGCCGGGACTCGAACTCGAAACATGTGGTACCAAAAGCCACAGTTATAGTTAATTGGCCATCAGGCCGCATTATATTTTGAAGACGAAAGCTCTCTAAAAATATAAGTTATGAATATATTTATAAATTAATTAAAAAATATCTATTAACATTTCTTGAAACAATAAATCTCTCATCTTTTTCTTTCACAACACTTTTTCAATTGAATTGAAAACATCTCCACGAAGTGGAAACACTCGCCTACAAAGAAACAACACCAGGCCATTCGTGCTTCTTTGTCCGTAAGGAAATCAATGTAGTAACACGATAAAGTTCCCAAAGAGTTTCATGCTTCCAAGCTCCACAACATAAAAATCATTAAGTTTCAATTTTCCACTCTTAAAAGACTCTACGAAGCTCCCCAGGTGTGGGAATGGAAGAGAGGAACAGTTGTTCCCTCAGAAAACTCAACAATGCTAAAGATGCGACCTGATGAATGGCACTGCCTCCAAGGCACTGTCACCTTACGTAAACAAAAGATCTTATCACGTTCTTGATATGTTATCATTGTTTGGTACTGAATTAGGAACTGGGGGGGAGATTGGTATTTCAGGAAAATTCATCAGCATGATTAATGGGAATAATTGGAGTGCGGAGACTTGCCTGTCTAATTACAGTTTCTGCTTTCCAGGGAGGGGGATCGGATCTCTGATATTTACGATCGAGCAGTTTTGTTTTTGATGAGAGGAAGTAAAAACAACCCAACGTGCGATGATTTGTTTTCGTTGGAATGTGCGCAAACAATGGCTGATTGAAATCACTTCTCTGTTAACCCACCATTCCGGAAAGAGATTGGGCGTTTAATATGGTGCCATTAAAAAGGAAGCTGTTTAAATGTTTTTCGAAATTTGGTAGATAAGATATACGAAGCGATTTATAATTTTATAATTAGCTTATCATTGAAGTTAAAAGGTTTTAACAAATTTAAGGAAGTTTTTGGAAAACACATACAGCCTTACTTGTCACTATCAGTCATCATATATAAATAAAAGGGGGAAGGACTTCCAGTTCCCAGATTTATCCTGCTCATTTCAAAATTATATTTGGATTTCATTACGGATGGATTGCATGATCTTGAACTGAGTTGCATCACATGGTGATTCGGTCTGGTTTGTTGCTCTACTGTCATTTTTGCACATTTAAGCTAACTACATAGAGACATACAGTTTAACGTAAATTCCGAACCACTAACAACCTCCATGACACCACCACGATAGGGATGTGAGGCATGTGGTACCAAAGTGCAAAGCCCTAACCAATTGGATTGCCTTTGAGTCAGGGAGGGAAATTCACAAGAAATAATTTGTCAAAGACGGAGATATGAAGTTTAATAAACACATGCAGTTACATTTAACACATTTTAGCTTAACAAACACATAAAGGTACATGTCACCTCCGGTATATGAATTTGAAACCTTGTGGTACCAAACTGTAGCCGAGTGTAGCATAGTGTAGCCGATTGGGCACATCACATTTTGAAGATAAAAGTTCTAAAAATAAAACTTATAACTGTATTTAAAAAAATATTTTAAAATATCTATTAACATTTCTTGAAACAATAAAAAACTCATTTTCTTTCACAACACCCTTTTCAATTGAATTGGAAAAGCTGTCACGAAGTGGGAAACACTCGCCTACAAAAAGAAACAACACCAGGCCATTCGTACATCTTTGCCCGTAAGGAAATCTATGTAGTAACACGATAAAGTTCCCAAAGAGTTTCATGCTTCCCAGCTCCCCAACATAAAAGCATTAAGTTTTAATTTTCCACTCTGAAAGACTCTGCGAAGCTCCTCAGTTGTGGGAATGGAAGAGGGAACAGTTGTTCCTCAGAAAACTCAACAACGCAGAAGATGCGACCTGATGAATGACACTGCCTCGAAGATAAGTTACGTAAACAAAAGATCCTATCACGCTCTTGATATGTGTTATCATTGTTTGGTACTGAATCAGGAACTGGTGGGGAAAGATTGGTATTTCAGGAAAATTCATCAGCATGATTAATGGGAATAATTGGAGTGCGGAGACTTGCCTGTCGAATTACAGGGAAGAGTTTCTGCTTTCCAGGGTTGGGGGATCGGGATATCTGATATTTACAATCGAGCAGTTTTGTTTTTGATGACTGGAAGTAAAACAACCCAACTCGAGATGATTTGTTTTCTGCGGAATGCGCGCAAACAATGGCTAATTGAAGTCACTGCATTGAAGAGATTTGGGTGTTTAATATGGTGCCATTAAAAAGAAACTGTTTAAATGTTTTTGATAATTATTTGGGAAGATGTAGGAAATGATTTATAATTTTATAATTAACTTTGTCTGTATTGAAATTAAACGTTTTTACCACATTTTTAAAGTAGTTTTTGAAAATACTTAAAGTATTACTTTGTTACTATCCGTCAATTTCAAATGCAGACATAAATTAATGTATATGAAGTAATTGTTTTTAAATAATGTAAAATGTTTTAATAATTCTTATGCATTAAATGATTTTTTTTCTCTATATATGAGGTAGTGGACTATTTAAAATGCTAACACAACTTTAGTGAATCAACTTTGGTACTAATTTTATCCGAAATAAGTTACGAATACACCACCAGAGGGCAAAATAGGGTTTTTGTTCCCTCCATCTATATTCTCACATTTAAAGCAGTGACTTTTACGGCGTACAAATTTGTTGTGTTTATACTTAATATTTATAAGGAAAATTTTCAATTCTACTTTCTTGTTGAATTTCGAAATGAGTTGTAAAATTCTCACTGACGATTAAATCGCTTCTTCTAAAAAGTATAAGGGATTAAACGGTTTTCTATTAATGAAAAATATCGCGGAATTCTATACATAATTATATAAATCATCTCTAAAAATGTAAATTTTTATAGCTATTAAAATTTAAAATTTTTTTTTTAATTATTAAATAGAGAAAAGGAAAGAAAAAATCATGGAAGTTTTCGTTAACAAGAAACTAACCACAAACACCATTAAAGTATTTCTGAAGATAATAACTGCAATAAATCTTCCTTGAAATATCCAAGAAGAAAATGAAAATAAGAGAAATGAAATAATTGAATACAGAGAGAAAAATGAAAATAATTATGAAAGCGTGTATTAACAAGAATACACCTCAAATATCTTCAAGATATTTTTGAAGAATAGACAATTTATTAAGTCTTCTTTAACAAAATTCTAAATGGAAAGGAAAATTAATCGATATTATGGAAATATGTGATAAAAACTTAACCTCAAAGATATTAAAACTGTAAAGCAAATTTAAATGCATCTTTAATAGCTTTTTCGATATCCTATGTCCAGTTTTAATAAAATCTACTGCAGTTGTTAATTTATTTTAACATGATAATACCTGAAACATTCTTAAAGATATTCTTTGATACAAGGCAGAGAGATCTGGAGACATTTTCATCATCAAGCCTCTGTATTAATCCTTCCCGCCACTGTCCAAAAATCAGTAATCCGAATATTTCATTTAATGGTTGCAGGGCATAAAACTCAATTCATGAAAATCACGCCCGAGCTGTTTCGACTTCTGTGCGCAAAGACATTCTATCAAATTATAGATCCCCCTGCACGTACGCTGCTTCCTCTCTGCTTCCAATTAAAGATACTGAGGACTAAGTCTGAAGGCAGCAGGAGGAAATCCCAGACTCATTCACGCTTCTTAGTCTTGTTCATAATTAGGGATATGGGGAAACAGTTTTGGAATAAGTTTTAGGACCGCGGCAGAGAGTTGGAAAGGAAATAATAAGTGCAGCTATGCATGGATTATTAGCGCTTGGGACTCATATGTAAGGATTAATATAATTAGCGGTGGTAGGGGGAAAGACGGATGATTTTGTATTGGATGAGGGGGTTTGTTTAGTGGATGGCTGGATCTTAAAATATTGTTCAGCATTTGCTTAGAAACGTTCATATGCGTGATTTGTTTGTCTTTATTTTCTTTCTTTTACGAGCTTTTTATGAAACTAGACTGCTTATACATTCGGCTTTAAAGAATTTTAGTTATGAATTATTTTATATATTGTACATCTTCATAAATAGTATTTAAATCAAATATGGTTTCAAATTTTAATGTTCTGATATTGTAAACTGCAAAATGAAAAGATATAATTCATACATGTGTTTGAATCTAATTTTCAAAACTCAATGTTTTGGGTTTTTTTTTGAACATCAGAATTAATCACTTTTCTTGGAACTGCAGATTCAGATCTATTCACTCATCAATGGCTGATGCGACACCACATTTTCATTTTTATACTGTAAATTAGTACGAACATTACCGGAATGTTCGCACCTTTTTTCTAACTCTGGGAGGTTTGCATTCCCTTTTCAAACTCTGCGATGTTTGCACCCACTTTTCAAACTCTGGGAGGTTTACATCCACTTTTTCTAACTTGGGAGGTTCTGCACCAACTATTATGACTCTGGAGGTTTGCACCCACTTTCTTTTTCTCTTGAGCTTAACGGAAGAATTTTTCTGATACATGAATTTATTGTACACATTCCAAGATGAAAAACGAATCGTTCGGCTTGCCGTTATTATTTCTCAAGTTCTTTAACTAAATTTCCTTTTTTCACGAAAGTAAAACGTTTTATTCAACAGGCTGTACTAGGTCTGGAAATTCATTTAGTATTAAAAAAAAAAGAAATCAAAATGCTATTTTTACGAAGTTAATAAAAAGGATTAACACTTGATTACATAAAATGATTGAATTATTAAAAACACTTATTTTAGTATTGATCCAAATTGTTCGGGAATGAATGTAGTTTGCCTTCACTGGAGCCTTAATGTAGTTTTATTCTATGCGAACAATACATTAAATAAACCAGAAAACAATTGAGTGGATAAAATAAGGACAAACATCTTTATTGACTTATACTATATATACATATAATATATCGTATTGTTTAAAGCACATAAGTGCATGCAAAAAGAATAAACATTTTAGTATATAATAAACATAAAATTACTGGATGCCAGTAAAATCTATGTTATTTAAAATAACTTTAATATTAAATAAGTTTTCATCCATACAATTCACAATTTACGAAGATAAAAGTTTTCGAAAAAAGTTATTTTATTTTCTAATATTTCTACATTTTCTTCGACTAAACTGAGATAAAAGCTGCATTTGGCATGCAACAGCTTCTTCACTAGAACTATAAGAAGAAAAAAAATAATCGGAAAAAAGAAAAATTGGTTTAAAAACAAGGGAGGTCCCCGAAGACGAATTGGAATAAACAAAATTGAGTATTTCGATTGTCAAATAGAGCACTGCCATTACTCAAGACAAGTAAACAAATATATTTTAAAAACATGGAAGAAAAAAATTTCTGATATTAGACTTTCAAAAAGGAAGAAAATATATATTTGAATTTTCTTGTAAGAAAATGCATCTGATGAAAAACGTAAAGTTTTGTCGAAATATGTTTCCTTCGAAAGCCAGACACTTTGACCTGAATCCTTCGCCATAGGTGAATGTTACATAGTATGTAGCAATCTCAGCGTCAGCCCACAATACTGTATCCATATTTTGCCACTACAGTTTGAAAAATCACCACTGGCGTTTTAGAATTTCGCACCCCTTCCTTCCTCCAGGAGACCAACAGAAGAACATTCTGGTCTACAGATTTAGCATTACCATCTCCAGCATAAACACGGGATTTTTGTTAAATATAAAAATGCAAATGATAATTAAATTGATCGTATTTAAGTTATGATTTACCCGACTTTTGACTCAGTGGCAACATGCCCCTTTTAAGGCTGAATATCAATGGGCTGGTGGCTTTGTTTGTCCAACTTTGGGAGGTTTCCACTGACTTTCTTTTCTCTTCCAGCATAACAGAAGGATTTTTCAGATGCGTGAATTTATTGTGCCCGTCCCAACATGAACAGGGAATCGTTCGGTTTGCCATTACTTGGCAAGTCTTGAACTAAACTTCCTTCATTTTTCGAAAAACAACGTTTTATCCAACATTATAAAACGTTGGTCTGTAAATCTGGTCTGGTACTAGGACTGAAAATCTAATAAGTACTACTACTAGCTAAAAAAAATAAATAAAAATTCTGTTCTTACGAAGTTAATAAAAATGATGGACACTTGATTACATGAAAAGATTAAATTATTAAAAACATTTATTTTAGTATAGATCTAAAATTGTCCTTGAATAAATGTAGTTTACCTTCTTTGAATCCCTTAATGCAGTTTTATTCTATGCCAACAATTCATTAAATAAACCAAGAAAAAAAGTTGAGTGGATCAAATAGAGGACAAAAATCTTTATTGGCTTATACTCTATCTATATACATATCATAATGTATTGTTTAAAGCCCATAAGAGCATGCAAAGAACAAAAATTTAAGTATATAGTACACATGAGACTACAGGATGCAAGCAAAATCTATGTTATTTAAAATAACTTTCATATTAAATAAGTTTCCTTCCTACAATTCAAAATTTACGAAGATAAAAGTTTTGGAAAAAAAGTTATTTTATTTTCTAATATTTCTACATTTTCTTCAACTAAACTGAGATAAAAGCTGCATTTCGCGTGCAACAGCTTCTTCACTAAAACTATAAGACGAAAAACAAATAATACGAAAAAAAGACAGATTGGTTTAAAACAAGGAGGGGTCCCCGAAGACAAATCGGAATAAACAAGAATTGAGTATTTCGATTGTCAAATAGGGCACTGCCATTACTCAAGACAAGTAAACAAATATATTTTAAAAACACGAGAAAGAAATTTCTTGATATTAGATTTTCAAAAGTAGAAAATATATTTGAAATTTCTTGTAAGAAAATGCATCTCATGGAAAAAAGATGAACTTTTGTCAAAATATGTTTACTTCGAAAGCCAGACACTTTGACCTGAATTATTCGTCAGGTGAACCGCACATATTTAGCAAATTCAGTTTCAGCTCACAATATTGCATCCACAGTTTTAAAAATCATCCCTGAAAGTTCGCACCTGCCTTCTTTTCTCCATGATTTCAATAGAAGAACTTTCTGGTCTACATATTTAATACGTCGATCTTCATTGGATTTTCGATTGGAGATTGGATTTAAAACATTGGATTTTTATTAAAATATAAATGATAATTAAATTGATAGTATTTAAGTTATGATTTGCTCGACTTGTGCCTCAGTTTCAACGTGCGCCGCAGTTAAGCAATAAGGCTGAGGTTTAATCCGCCGGTGTCTTTGTTGTTTTCGCTGTTTCAAAAAATGAAAATTCGATGGCGTTTGGGTTGTTCAGCATTTTGCCTCGTTAGTCGAACTATATGGTGGGAGTTTTCCGAATTCCCCTCAAAATCCTCCAGGCACTGTCCTTCTTCAGCGACACGGAACCAAGTCAGACTTCTTCCTACAGGTGCATCATCATAACAGAAGCTGCCACTTTCCCTGTATCCATGAATAGATTACCCATGGGAAGTCCTACCTTCACTGCGGAGCACTGTTAAGACACAACAAGTAATGATTTTATATTGTTCGAGTACGATTGCGACTCACAAGCTAGATATGGCCCGATGCATCATATGATATAATTTTGCATATTTTGCCTTTTCTACAAGCACTCACTGGTATGACGTGTCTACGTCTGCATGTTCAAACTTTCTTGTCTCCTTATGAGACCAACAGAACATTCCGATCTACAGATTTATGTACACATCTATGGCATAGACATGGACATAGACATGACATATGACATAGACATGGATAATATCATCGAATTTTATAAAAATAAAAACATTTAGGAAAAAAACATAATGAAAATATGTTTGGTAAACTGATTAGATAGTATTTAAGACAGAAGAATTTTATATTGTTCTATGTCATCATATTTAAGTTGAGAATAAGATTTTATATTGTTATACGCCAATGAGGCACAAACTGCAGCTTACGGAAGCCACATGTAACCCTGCGATTCATATGTAAATTTCAGCTTAATAAATTTTCATTTTCTACATTTTGTTACTATATAATAACTTTGAACGAACAACCCAAGGATCGCGTTTGAAGTTGAAATTATACTCAATTCCTCTACGAGCCGAATAAAAGGACATTCTAACAGACAAATATAACTTACTCCCTACTATGACAAACAGAATGCTAAATTCCAGCTAAGTAGTTCTAATTTCTTTGTAAACAGGAGACAATATTAAAAATCGGCCAAATTTATTATTTGGAAATTTTTTTAGAGTATAATGGCTTTGTTAAATTTAGTTTATTTCGCACATTGGTGAAAACTGTTGAATTACGACTTTCTTAGTTTCATTTTCTAGATAATGAAAAAAAAAAAAAAAACAGAATATAAAAGATTGCTGGTAAAGATAAATGGTTATCTCGTGATACATATCAAAGAGACCCTGAGAGGAAAAGTAATTATGTTTGACTGATTTATCACGTATAACACTGACGTAAATATCAAAGCTTTCCATTCTCTTTGTTAGATCTGAAATTTAAGTTCAAAGTGAAAACCACAAGCGCCCGATGAAAAAATTTACAATTAAATCTATGATTGTGTTATATTTAATCAAAACAATAGAAATCTCTAGTAAAATCCATTTGCATTTTGAAAAATATTTTATTACGACTTTTAATGGAATTGATTATAAAACAGAATATTACTAAAGAAACAATTCTAGCCATTCATATTTCATCGTCTTTAGAATATTGCGCAATTCTTCTATAATTAATCATTTTAATTTTCTATCCTCAAAAAAGACCTGCAAAAGATAAACAGGCAAATGAATGAGGAAGAATGGCACCAAAGAAAATTCAACACTGTTGCAGATACGACCTGATAAATGGCACTGTCATTGAGATAATTTACCCTATTAATTGTTTCTTATATTTTCTTATATATTCTTGACTTGAGGTTATTAAATAACTATAAAACAAATAAATAACAAATCCAACACTATCAAGCCCTTTAAGACTGCAAAACCCTTATTACTTGTATACTAAAGACAATTAAAGTGTGTCAAATCAAAATTTTTCTATAGCCTGTCTTACGATGGTTAGCAACAATATGTCTCTTTGTCGAATATAATAAAATGGGGAAGGAATTCCAGTTCGCAGATTTATCTTACTCATTTCAAACTTATAAGGTTGGATTGTATAAACTGAGCTCCACCACAGTATGAAGATGAAAGCTCTAAAAATAAAACTTAAGAATAGATTTATAAAATAATTTCAAAATATCTATTAACATTTCTTGAAACAATAAATCTCACATTTTCCTTTCACAACACCAATAAATTGAATTGAAAACACTGCCATGAAGTGGGAAACACTCGTCTACAAAGAAACAACACCAGGCCATTCGTGCATAAATGATACTGCGAGATAATTTACCCTATTAAATGATTTTCATATTGTCTAATATATTCTTAACTTGAGGTTATTAAATACCGATAAAGCAGATAAGTAGAAAATCCAACACTATCAAGATGTCACCACGGAAGGTCTTTAAGACTACAAAACCCTTACTACTTGTAAACTAAAGGTAATTAAAGTGTGACACATGTATGTCGATAGTCAGTAACAATATGTCTCTTCTCTCAATAGCAATGAAAAATGGGAATGAAATCCAGTTCACAAAATTATCCTGCTCATATCAAAATTATAAGGTTGGATTTTATTACGGCTAGATTGTATGATAATGAACTGAGCTCCATCACATTGTGTTTTGATTTGTCGCTCTGCTGTCCCTTTATGACCATTTTAGGCTAATTAGACTGCGACTTACAATTTAACATGGATTCGAACACTAAGAAACATCCATGCCACCATCAGGATTCGAACGGAAGCCTGTGCAAAGCCAGAGCGCCAGCCAAATGGCCAACAGGAGGCTATGATTTGGTAAGTACACAAGTTCCCCAAAATTAAAAATAAAATAACAAAAACGAAAACAGTACTAAACCAGTATCCAAAAGACAATTTGAATCACATTTCGAAGACAGAAGATCTAAAAAATAAACTTAGATAGTAAATAAATAAATAAATAATAAACAGATTTATAAAATATTTTCAAATTTTCTATTAACATTTCTTGAAACAATAAATCACTCATTTTCTTTTCACAACACCTTTTCAACTGCATTGAAAACAACACCTTTTCAACTGAATTGAAAACCTGCCATGAAGTGGGAAACACTCGTCTACAAAGAAACAACACCAGGCCATTCGTGCTTCTTTGGCCGTAATGAAATCTGTGTAGTAACTCGATCAAGTTCACAAAGAGTTCCATGCTTCCCAGATCCCCAACATAAAAGCCTTAAGTTTTTAATTCACCACTCTGAAAAGACTCTGCGAAGCTCCCCAGGTGTGGGAATGGAGGAGGGGAACAGTTGTTCCCTCAGAAAACTCAACAATGCTGAAGATGCGAACTGATGAATGGCATTGCCTCGAAGATAAGTTACGTAAACAAAAGATCCTATCACGCTCTTGATATGTTATCATTGTTTGGGGTATTGAATTGGGAACTGGTGGGGGGAAAGAATGGCATTTCAGGAAAATTCATCAACATGATTAATGGGAATAATTGGAGTGCGGAGACTTGCCTGTCTAATTACAGGAAAAGTTTCTGCTTTCCAGGGATGGGGCATCGGGATCTCTGATATTTTACGATCGAGCAGTTTTGTTTTTGATGAGAGGAAGTAAAACAACCCAACCCGAGATTATTTGTTTTGGGCGGAATGCGCGCAAACAATGGCTGATTGAAGTCACTTCTCTGTTAACCCATCATTCTGTTAAGACCTTTGGTGTTTAATATGGTACCATTAAAAAGGAAGCTATTTAAATGTTTTTTTTGTAGATAAGATGTTTTATAATTTTATAATTAGCTAGCTTTCATCTGAATTGAAAATTAAGAATTTTTACCCTCATTAAAGGAATATTTTGGAAAAGACTTACATCAATTCTTTATTACTACACACACATACTGGAAATTTGCTCGTTTTCCATTTTCGTTACTGCATTGAGAACAAAAAAGATTATTCATTTTTGTATTTAATTAATTACTTATTAATGTATGAAATATTTTATGCTCTAGTTAATGTGAAAGATAGCATTTTGTATTTAACTGAAAATAAAAATGTATTCAAATAAAAGTTTTTCACCAAGATTTATTTTCTTGATCATTTTTTTTATTTACTGACAGTTCGAAACAATGTATGATATTTTGTACAAAGATAAGTGCATGACAATTTTATGCATGTTGAAATTAGTTAGAAAACATCCAGTATTTATTAAGCATTCATTAATTTACTAAGCATACATTCAGTATTTAGTAACCATTCATTAATTTAGTAAGTATACATTCAGTAAGCATTCATTAATTAAGTAAGCACATATTCAGTATTTAGTAAGCATACATTAATCATTATATCTGTAATACGTACAGAACTGCCATTTAAGGGTTTCTTTTTTACAAATTGAAACTTAAGGTGGCGTTTTGTTCAAGTTCATTTTTTCAAGTTACATGCTTTGAATATCCGACGGCGATTTTTGCCATTTGAGGTCGAAATTTACAATTTTTTGTTCGTTTCTTAATTACATATGTAATATAACTGAGGAAGGGATTAGCATTGAGAGTTACAATATTGTTTTTCATTAATAAAATCATATAAAAGAAGCATTAATTTTATTTTCAATATATATTACTATAAAAAATTTATAATAAATCTAATTTTAGAAGCATCTAAATATATTCCCAGACATTAATAACATAGTTTAATAAATGCAAAAAAAGTATATATGTCAGTATTTAAAAAAATGTGTTAGAAATTTAAAAATATGCAGTTTAGAAAGATTTTTTTCAAAAGGTGTTTTTAAAAGAATATTGAAAAGCTATTTTCACACTCAATTTTATCATTAATATAAAATAAAAAAGTATTGAAAAGAAACAGTGCAATGATAAAATTCTGTTGCAAAAAATTGCATTCATACAGTTTTTTTTTTCAAAATAGTCATATTATTATTATTATTATTGTTATAATTTTAAATCTTTTTGTAAATCAGAATTGATTTTATATATATAAATATATAAGCATGAATTATAATAAGGTTTGAAAAAAGATTTCGCCAGTAGAAAAAAATTTTAAGAAAACATTTTTAATTATTATACGAAGTATTATAAAATATATTTATAATTGTTAAGTTATTTAATTTTTTTATATCGAAAGGACTTCATTTTTTATCAGCAAAAGCTAGTCTCATTTTTTTTTTTTTTTGAGAACAGCCAGCAAATGTTTTTGCCATTTTCTACTGCACAATTATTTTTATATTTTTTTCTTACTATTTCACTTTATCAGGCAAGTGTACTTTATTAAATGAAAACTGGGCTTAAGAGATAATATTCATAATTTTTTAACGTTATTTTTTGCCTTAATATTTCATTGTTTCCTTTATACTGCGTTTTTCTTGTTGTTTTATAGGGATTTAAATCCCACAGGAAATTCAGGTTTTTAACTCATTGAATAAAGAATTTTAGTAATCTTCATTTACTATACAGAAAGATAAAAATCATTATTTAAGTATTATTATTTTATAAATATTTATTATTTTAAAATCTATTAACTTTAGAGGGGTGCAATAAATGCTTCTTAGTAAGGAATAATAAGAGATATAATGGATGACCTTCCTTACACTTTCATGTTCATTGTTTTTGTTTCTAAGGTGTGATAGTGGAACTATACTTCTTTTTTTAATAACAAATTGAGTAAGTCTTCTTTAAAATCATCTTTGATCACCATTATCATCATCATCATCATCATCATCATTAAAAATCATCTTTGAAATTATTATCTTTTAATTTGCTTTTAAAAGAGCTTAACAAGTTCTTTACAGGAATAGTTTGCAGCTGGCACAAGTTCTTTAAAGGAACAGTTTCAGCTGCAGCTGTTGCTGTACTCATGTTATTGACACTTTTGAAACTAACTTTTTCATCATGAACATTGTTATGTTAATCTTGAGTTAAGCTCATATTTATATTTCATTCGCAATCACACGGCGATTTTCGACTATTACAGAAAGCAACAACATGCCCTTGCCAGGAATGCTTTTCTTAGAAATTCCATAATTTGCGAATTTTAAACTGAATTCATATAATTGTTTCTTTAACAAATATGAATCAAAATAGTGCTCTGTCATTCGATGAAGAATTCGACTAGAATTTCATATTTACGTGGCAAAATCAAACCAAAGGTCCAATATTCTTCTTTGACAGAGGTCCATTATTCTCCCTATACTTAACTTAATAGAGCATACATCTTTAAAATTTGCTACACTCATTTTTATTTTACCATCAGCAACATGGCCAACTTACAAAATAAAAAGACGTTACATTAAAAATTCATCAGGTTTTTAAAATTTTTATTCTATTGACCTTGTCACGTCAAGTTTACAGAAAAAAACCAACGTTTATTGAACAAAGATATTGATAATACAGCAATAATTATTATAAGAAAAGTTTTTGAAAGACAAAAGTAATATTTTATGCCTTGAAATTACTTTAATGTTTTTGTTTACATTCTTAAATTTTCTATATTATATTCCGTTTACATAATCAAAATCTCTTTAAGTAAAAGTAAATTGCATTTCTTTTTATTCCAAAAGTAATTTGAAGTAACCTGGAACGCATTAGGCTTCAAAACAACAATAAAATATAATGGTTTTATAATTGTAAAAAATTATAAAAATATATTTCCTTTATGTTTCATGCAAGAATAAAATCTTATATTATAAATTGAGTAAAAAATAAAAAAATAAAAAAAATTGCAAGACAATAAATTATCTTGCTGTTTTTAATTTATGTAATGAAAATGTTATAATTGTTTATTAATTTTCAATGAAAGTTTCGTTTTCAGCGTTATTGGTATGGAAAAAATGGATTTTAATTTTGTACTAATTGAAATGGTTGTATACACAACACAAGCACACACGCCAAGCTTTACATATATTTCTTTCTGATGCACATTTTTAATTTACACTTGTTTTTAAAAATATCAATATTCATACACAATGGAAGAGATTATATTCGAAATAGCTTTTATTGTATAACAATTCACTAAAAACCCAACTAAAATTATGCACTATAATAGCCATTGGCAACTAAAAGTTTGAAATTCCAAGTAAGAAAATTATAATATAAAATGAATGTCAATCACAACAAAACGTTTTTCTTTTCTAATATTTATTCTAGACTTAAAATAAAATAAATTATCAGATTAATAAAATAGTAAAAAGATTGTGTTACGCGTTTATATTATATAGATCTTCACATAGAAAAATGTGTAACATCAAAAGAATTGAGGCATATTTATTTATTTTTACTTTTACCCCAATTACGAGGAACGAAATGTAGTCACAATAAACAAGAACAATTCTTTAAAAATATTTTATTTTTCGTAGAAATTCTAGACAGTACAAAAATCTACTCGTATGATTATAAAATATAATTTAATTTTTTATTTTAAGTTCGCAGACAACTTATAAGTTATTAGATTTTCTAAAGACTTATAAATTGCCTGTGAATTGAATAAATATTTTTTGTGTGCAGTTGCCTCTGGTTTTGAATTAATTTTTTGTTTTGTTGTTTCCTATGTAAACTATAAACAATGTGATAGTTCAGTGGTTTAAAGAAAATCTCTTTAGCTTTGGATGAAATATTCTGTGATATCTATTTGTATGTAATTGTATCAAAATTTTAAAATATTTTAAATCGTGGGTAATCAGTAAATTTTAAGATAATAAAAGGATAGACTAAATAATCTTTTATCAACTTAATGGATGTATAAGTTTTTTTGTATTGTAAATAAAAGAAAAATATACACAATTGAAATGATAGAGGGTTAGGCGATTGGTTGATGTAGATTTATGTCACATATGGCAGTGTTTGCCATTATACTTTAAACATCTATATACCAAATCCAAATTAAAATGTTGCCCACCCACAAACATCCATGGCCAAGGCAGGATTCGAACCTGAAATCAGTGGTGTCAAAAGCCAGAGTGCTAACCGATTGAGCGCATCACATTTTGAAGATAAAAGCTCTAAAAATAAAACTTATAAATAGATTTACAAAATAGTTTCAGAAATGTCTATTAACAGTTCTTGAAACAATAAATCTGTCATTTTCCTTTTCACAACACCTTTTCAATTAAATTAAAAACATTGCCATGAAGTGGGAAACACTCGCCTACAAAGAAACAACACCAGGCCATTCGTGCTTCTTTGCCCGTAAGGAAATCTATGCAGCAACACGATAAAAGTTCCCAAAGAGTTTCATGCTTCCCAGCTCCACAACATAAAAGCATTAAGTTTTAATTTTCCACTCTGAAAAGACTCTGCGAAGCTCCCCAGTTGTGGGAATGGAAGGGGAACAGTTGTTCCCAAGAAAACTCAACAACGCAGAAGATGCGATCTGATGAATGCCACTGCCTCGAAGATAAGTTACGTAAACAAAAGATCCTATCACGTTCTTGATGTGTTATCATTGTTTGGTTCTGAAATAGGAACTGGTGGGGGAAAGATTGGTATTTCAGGAAAATTCATCAGCATGATTAATGGGAATAATTGGAGTGCGGAGACTTGCCTGTCTAATTACAGGGAAAAGTTTCTGCTTTCCAGGGGACCTCAGATATTTACAATCGAGCAGTTTTTGTTTTTGATGAGAGGAAGTAAAACAACCCAACTCGCGATGATTTGTTTTTGGTGAAATGTGCGCAAACAATGGCTGATTGAAGTCACTTCTCTATTAACCCACCATTCTGAAGACATTTGGTGGGTTAACAGAGAAGTGACCATTAAAAAGGAAGCTGTTTAATTGTTTTGGAAAGTGTGTAGATAAGATGTACAAAACGATTTATAATTTTATAATTAGCTTTGTCTGTGTTGAAATCAAAGGACTTTAATACATTCAAGGAAGAATTTTTAAAAGACATTCAACATTACTTATGAATGTCAGTCATCATATATAACTGAAAGGGAAAGGAATTCCAGTTAACAGATTTATACCGCTCATTTCAAAATTATACTGTTGATTTTAGTAGCGAACTGAGCTCCATCACATTGGATTTGGTTCGATTTGTTGCTCTACTGTCAGTTTTGCACATTTAAACTAACTAGATAGGGGCCTACAGTTTAACGTAGATTCCGCACCACTAACAAACATCCATGACACCACGAGGATTCGAACCTGAAACCTGTGGTACCAAAAGCCACAGAGCTAACCAATTGGCTATCAGACAGCATCACATATTTAAGAGGAAAAAATAATTATCTCTAAAAATAAAACTTATTTTTAGTTTTATTTATAAATCAACTATTTTTCTAAAAATAAAAATTACAAATAGATTCATAAGATAATTTCAAAATATCTGTTAACGTTTCTTGAAATAATATATCTCTCAATTTCCTTTCACAACAACCTTTTCAATTGAATTAAAAACATTACAACGAAGTGGGAAACACTCTCCTACAAAGAAACCACACCAGGCCATTCGTGCTTCTTTTTGTCCGTAAGGAAATCTATGCAGCAACACGATAAAGTTCCCAAAGTGTTTCATGCTTCCCAGCTCCTCAACATAAAAGCATTAAGTTTTAATTCACCACTCTGAAAAGACTGCGAAGCTCCCCAGGTGTGGGAACGGAAGAGGGGAACAGTTGTTCCGTCAGAAAACTCAACAAGGCTGAAGATGCGACCTGATGAATGGCACTGCCTCGAAGATAAGTTACGTAAACAAAAGATCCTATCACGTTCTTGATGTGTTATCATTGTTTGGTTCTGAATTAGAAACTGGTGGGGGGGAAAGATTGGTATTTCAGGAAAATTCATCAGCATGATTAATGGGAATAATTGGAGTACTGAGACTTGCCTGTCTAATTACAGGAAAAGTTTCCGCTTTCAGGGATGGGGAATTGGGATCTCTGATATTTACGATCGCGCAAGTTTTGTTTTTTGATGAGAGGAAGTAAAACAACCCAACTCGAGATTATTTGTTTTCGGCGGAATATGCGCAAACAATGGCTGATTGGAGCCACTTCACTATTAACCCACCATTCCGCGAAGAGATTTGGTGCTTAATATGGTGCCATTCAAAGGAAACTGTTTTAATGTTTTTGTTGAAATGTTTTTTTTGTTTTATAATTAGCTAGCTTCATCTGAATTTAAATTTAAGGATTATTATCCTCATTAAAGGGAGACTTTTGGAAAAATTTACACCTTTTCTTTATTACTATCACTCACACACACACGCACGCACGCACTGTAGATTTTTCTCGTTTTCCATTTTGCGGTACTGTTTTGAGATCGTAAATATTATTCATATTTTCTATTAAAGTAATCATGTATTAATGTATGAAACATTTTATGCTCTAGTTAATGTGAAAGATAGTATTTTGTATTTAGTTGAAAATAAAAATGTATTCAAATAAAAGTTTTTTTGCAAGATTTATTTTCTTGATAATTTTTTCATTTACTGACAGTTGGAAATAATACATGATATTTTACAATGATATGCGCATGACTTTTTTATATTAATGAATATAAAAATTCAACATTCATATGTGTAATATTTATAAGACCGCAATTTGAGGGTTTCTGTTTTACAAATGAAAACTTTAAAAGGCTTTTTCTGCATCTTAATTTTTTTTTCTTCACCTACATGGTTTGAAAATCCTAAGGCGAATTTTTGCATTTCAGGTAGAGATTTTACAATTTTTTGTGCACGTTCTTATTTACATATGTGATAAAATTGAAAAATGAATTAGTATTGAGTGTTATATTATTTTTCATTAATAAAATCATACGAAGAAGCATTAATTTTAATTTTTACTATATATTACTTAGAAAAATCATGATAAATTTAATTTTAGATGTATCTAAATATAATCCCCAGACATGAGCAATAATGTTTAGTAAATGTAAAAAGAACAATAAATATTTTAGAAATTTAAAAATATGCTGTTTAAAACGATTTTTTTCAAAATGTGTTTTTGAAAGAATATTGAAAAGCAATTTTCACAAACAATTTTGCCCACCCACAAAAATCCATGGCCACGGCAAGATTCGAACCTGAAATCAGTGGTGTCAAAAGCCAGAGTGCTAACCGATTGGGCGCATCACATTTTGAAGATAAAAGCTCTAAAAATAAAACTTATAAATAGATTTACAAAATAGTTTCAAAATGTCTATTAACAGTTCTTGAAACAATAAATCTGTCATTTTCCTTTTCACAACACCTTTTCAATTAAATTAAAAACATTACCATGAAGTGGGAAACACTCGCCTACAAAGAAACAACACCTGGCCATTCGTGCTTCTTTGCCCGTAAGGAAATCTATGCAGCAACACGATAAAGTTCCCAAAGAGTTTCATGCTTCCCAGCTCCCCAACATAAAAGCATTAAGTTTTAATTTTCCACTCTGAAAAGACTCTGCGAAGCTCCCCCAGGTGTGGGAACGAAAGGGGAACAGTTGTTCCCTCAGAAAACTCAACAATGCTGAAGATGCGACCTGATGAATGGCACTGCCTCGAAGATAAGTTACGTAAACAAAAGATCCTATCACGTTCTTGATATGTTATCATTGTTTGGTACTGAATTAGGAACTGGTGGTGGAAAATTGGTATTTCAGGAAAATTCATCAGCATGATTAATGAGAATAATTGGAGTGCGGAGACTTGCATGTCTAATTACAGGAAAAGTTTCTGCTTTCCATGGATGGGGGGATCGGGATCTCTGATATTTACGATCGAGCAGTTTCGTTTTTCTGATGAGTGGAAAGTAAAACAATCCAACTCGAAATGATTTGTTTTTGGCGGAATTTGCGCAAACAATGGCTGATTGAAGTCACTTCTCTGTTAAGCCACCATTCCGGGAGGAGATTTGCTATTTAATATGGTGCCATTAAAAAGGAAACTGTTTAAGGGTTTTGAAAGTTGGCAGATAAGATGTACGAAACGATTTATAATTTTATAATTAGCTTTGTCTGTATTGAAATTAAAGGGTTTTACTAGTTTCAAGGAAGTTTTTGGAAAAAGACTTATAATATTACTTTGTTACTGTCCCTCATTTTCAAATGCATATATAAATATATGTATAAGACGACATTTTTAAAAATAAAATGTAAATGTTTTAATAATTTTTGCATTAAATGATTTTTTTTTTTTTCTCTGTACATGAACTTTTTAACATGAGTTAAGTGAATCAACTTTGCTACTTATTTTATCCGAAATGAGTTACGAATACACCACCACAGTCAACATGAGGGAATTTGTTCCCTTCATCCATATCCTCATTTAAAGCAATGATTTTACGGCGTACAGATTTATCGTATTTATCGTGTAAAATACGTAAAAGATAATTTTCGGTTCTACTCTCTCGTTGAATTTCGAACTGGAGTTGTAGAATCCTCACTGATGATTATGTCACTTTTGCTTTCAAAGACAAAAAGGATTAAGTTGTTTCCTGCATGAATAAACAATATTGCGGTGTTCTGTATACAAATCTATAAATCATCTATAAAAATCTATATTTTTTTAGACCTATTTTTAACTAATTCAACGGCAACAATGTTTTCAAATACGATACATGAATAATTATTCCATGTCGTGGAAATCTGCTTGGGGTTGAAATTTTACTTTCATCCATGATTCTTTAATATACGATTTGCGTTTGTAGTGTGATATTCTGATTCACCCAGGGTAATTTCTATTCTGAATTCTATAAAGGTTAACAAAATTTAATTTATGAAAAAGGAACAATTAAAAATTTATGTAAAAAAAAAAGGGTCTAAATTGTAGGTTTTCCAATATCAGTAAATGAAAAGCAAAAAAATAACGAAATAAAAAATATTTCAATTTAATAGTTATTTTCTCAGAAGAACACCACACATTGCTTTGAATAATTGATGATCAGGGTGTTTCTCTTAAGAATTAAAGTGTGAATACCACCGTGGAGTAATCAGACCCCTCCCCTTGCGTAATTGCTTCTTTAAGATCAGAGAAATTCAACTGCCTACAGTCTTTTTCAGGAAAGAGAAACAGTTAAGAAACTAAAGTTATATTTACAGCAGATACAAAAAAATTTTTAAATAATAAAAAATCATTCAATTCTTAATTTGTAATACGTGTTTAAGAAATAAATGAAGTTAGTAACCTTTTTCTATTCCCACAAATATTAGATACGAAATATAAAAAATTATATCATTAACGGCAGTGGTGAGCTGTGGTATGATTGGTGTAGTATTTCCCATTACATTTACTATTAGTTTGATATTAACAAGTGAATTTAATAGTAACGATGAAAGAAATGTTTTGGGACACACATTATTCAACATGTAATTCTGTCTGTGAGATTTTGGAGCCATCGTCCTAAGTGGGATTGGTTGCCAATTGCGATTGATCAATCAAAACAGGAACAAATTAAAATTATATGAAGAAGCATTAATTTTATTTTTTTTTCTTTATATATTACAATAAAAAATTTATAATAAATTCAATTTTTAGAGGTATATAAATATATTCCACAGACATGAGTGACATAGTTTAGTAAATGTAAAAAACAGTAAATATGTTAGTATTTAAAAAGTTTTAGAAATTTAAAAATATGCAGTTTAAAAGATTTTGTTTTTCAAAATGTGTTTTTAAGAAAAACGTTGAAAAGCAATACAGTAAAAATTTTTATCATTAATTTAAAAATAATAAAAACATTGTTGAAACGTGCCCCATTAAAAAATGATGCAGTTCTATTGCAAAAAATCGCATTCATACAGTTTTTTAAAAAATATTTACATTATTATTATCACTGTTAAAATTTAAAACCTTTTCGTAATTCAGAATTGAGTATATATATATAAATATATAAGCACGCATTCTAATAAAGTTTTTAAAAAATTTCTCCGGTAGAAAAACTATTATTTTTAAAATTTTAAGAAAATTTTTTTTTAATTATTATACAAAGTACTATTTAAGATATTAATATTATTGTTAAGTTATTTAATTTTTTTATATCGAAAGGACTTCAATTTTTATATCAGCACAAAGCTAGTATCATAATTTTTTTTGAAAACTGCCAGGAAATTTTTTTGCCGTTTTTCTACTGCATAATTATCTTCATAATTTTTTTTTTTTTAATATTTCAGTTTATCAGGCAAGTGTACTTTATTAAAAAAAAAACTGGGCTTCAGAAGCTTAAGAGATAATATTTATAATTTTTAGCGAAATTTTTTACCTCAATATTTCGGTGTTTCCTTTGTACTGCGTTTAACTCGTTGTTTTATAAAGATTTAAATCCCACAGGATATTCAGCTTTTTAACTCATTGGATAAGAAGTTCAGTAATCTTCATTTACTATACAGCAAGATAAAAATCATTATTTAAGGGTTATTATTATATTTTATAAAAATTTATTATTCAAAAATTTATTAACTTTAGAGGAACAATAAATGTTTTTAGCAAGGAATAATAAGACATATGACATTCCGTCACCCTTTTTATGTTCACTGCCTTTATTTCTGAGGTGTGATAACGGAACTATATTTCTTGTTCAATAACAAGTTAAGTAAGGAAATTATCATCTTTCAAATTATTACCTTTTAATTTGCTGTGTAAAAGTTCCACCTGTTCTTTACAGGAACAGTTTCAGCTGGCACAAGTTCTATACAGGAACAAATTCAGCTGACAGCTGTTGTTGTAATCATGTTGTCGACACTTTTGAAACTAACTTGCATTATTTGTTTTTGTTCTAATGCAGCTGGCAAACAGACAATTTCTTGTATGCCTTAAGACAAGCGCTGCACAGATTACAAATGTTACTCACTTAGCATTACCCAAAAGGTGCATGTAGCTTGAAGATATGCCAAATATGCTGAGTAACAATACCTCCGCAACGATTTACGATCATGTTAGACCGGGTCGTACGGCTTAAAGTGGATTCCGAATCACTAAAGACATTCATGACACCTCCGGGATTCGAACGCGAAACCTGTAGTACCGAGTTCCAGAGCACTAGCCACTCGGCCACTCAAGCCCTTCACTTGTTTTATAAATTACGTTATGTTAACATTAACTTAAGCTCATATTAGTTTACACTGAAGTGACAAAAGTCATGGGATACCTCTTAATATCGTGTCGGCCCTCCTTTCGCCCGGCGAAGTGCAGCAACTCGACGTGGCATGGACTCAACAAGTCGTTGGAAATCTTCTGCAGGAATATTGAGCCCTGCTGTCTCGATAGACGTCCATAATTGTGAAAGCGTTGATGGTGCAGGATTTTGGACACGAACAGACCTCTCGATGATGTCCCATAAATGCTCGATGGGATTCATGTCGGGCGATCTAGGTGGCCAGATCATTCGTTGGAATTGTCCAGAATGTTCTTCAAACCAATCGCGAACAGTTGTGGCCCGGTGACATGGCGCATTGTCATCCATAAAAATCCCCTCGTTGTTTGGGTACATGAAGTCCATGAATGGCTGCAAGTGATCTCCAAGTAGTTGAACATAAGCATTTCAGTCAATGTTCAGTCCAGTCGCACCAGAGGACCAAGTCCATTCCATGAAAAACAGCCCACACCATTGGAGCCACCACCAGCTTGAACAGTGCCTTGCTGACAGTTTGGGTCCATGGCTTCGTGGCGTCTGCGCCAAACTCGAACCCTACCATCAGCTCTTACCAACTGAAATCGTGACTCATCGGACTAAGCCACGGTTTTCCATTCATCTAGGGACCAACCGATATTCTCACGTGCCCACGAGAGTCGCTGCAAGCGATGTCGTTCTGTCAGTAAAAGGCACTCGAGTCGATCTTCTGCTGGAATAGCCCAAGAAAGACAAATTTCTCCGCACAGTTCTAACAGACAAGTCCCTTGTACGTCCCACATTGATTTCTGCGGTTATTTGACGCAGTGTTGCTTGTCTGTTAGAATTTACGACTCTTTGCAGACGTCGCCGGTCTCGGTCGTTAAGTGCAGGCGGTCGACCACTGCGCTGTCCATGGTGGGATGTTATGCCTGAAATTTCATACTCTCGGCACACTCTTGACACAGTGGATCTGGGAATGTTGAATTCCCCTAACGATTTCCGAAATGGCATGACCCATGCGTCTAGCTCCAACTAACATTCCGCGTTCAAAGTCTGTTAATTCCCGTCGTGCGGTCATCATCACGTCAAAACCTCTTCACATGAATAACTTGAACAGAAATGAAAGCTCTGCGAAAGTACTGCGCATTTATACCTGTACTACGCGATGCTACTGCCATCTGAAAATTTGCATATTGCTATCCCATGACTTTTATCACTTCAGTGTATTCATTAGTTTATTTCATTTGCAAGCGATTTTCGCCTATTACGATTTCCAAAAGCAATAACATGGCCATGGCAGGTGGGTCTTTCTTGGAAATTCCATAATTTTCGAATTTTATATTGAATTCCTATAATTTTTTTCTGCAGCAAATATGAATAAGAATAAGATTCTGTCATTCGATGAAGAATATGACTAGGATTTACACATTTACATGGGAAAAACTAACTAAAGGTCCAATATTCTCCTATATTTAATTTAAAAAGAGCATACAACTTTAAAATTTGATATATTATCTGATATTTCTCACTTTACCATCTGAAATATGTAGTACTGAGTTGAATTTTTAATGTAAGTTGTCCAACTTACATTAAAAATTCATCAAGTTTTTATTCAATTGATCTTCCCATGTCAAGTTTTAGAAAAAACAACGTTTATTGAACAAAGAGATTGATAATGTCGCAATAATTATTATAAGAAATGTTTTGAAATAAAGTAATATTTTAAGCTTTGAAATAACTTTAATGTTTTTGTTTACATTCTTAAATTTTCTATTATATTCCATTTACACAATCAAAAACTCATTAAGTAAAAGTAAACTGTATTCCTTTTATTCCAAAAAGTAATTTGAAGTAACCTGGAACTCATATTGCTTCAAAACGACAATAAAATACAATGGTTTTATAATTGTAAAAAAATATAAAATATATTTCCTTTATGTTTCGTACAAAAATAAAATCAAATATTGCAAATTGAGTAAAACATAAAAAAAAAAATACAAGGCAATAAATTATCTTGCTGTTTTTTAATTGATGTAATAAAAATTGTATAATTGTTTATTAAATATCAAGGAAATTTTTGTTTTTGGGTGTTATTGGTACGGTAAAAAATTTATTTTAATTTTATGCTAATTGAAATGGTTGTATACGCAAAACAAACACACACAAGCTTTGCATATATTTCTTTCTGATGTGTATTTTTAATCTAAACTTCATTTTAAAAATATATATATTTATGCACTATAGAAGAGATTATATTCAAAATAACCTTCATTTTTATAACGAATGACTAAAAGACTCTAAAGGTATGCACTATAATAGCTATTGGCAACTAAAAGTTTGGCAATCTAAGTGAGAAAAAAATGAAGGGCAATGAGAACAAAATGTATCCTTCTTTATTCAAGACTTACAATAGAATAAATCCTCAGCTTAATAGTTTAGTAAACAGATTGTGTTACGCGTTTGTATTATGTAGATCTTCATATTGAAAATCGTGTAACATCAAAGAGAATTGAGGCATTTTTATTTTCTTTACTTTACCCCAATTACGATGGAACGAAAAATAGTCACTATAAACAAGAATAATTATTTAAAATATTTTTTTTATTCGTAGAAATTCTAGACAATACAAAATATACTCGTATTGTTATAAAATATATTATAAATTTTTTTTTTTTTTAAGTTCGCAGACAATTTATATAAGCCTTTAGATTTTCTAAAAGAAGGAGTAAACTTTTTTTAAACTCGCATCAGTTTATGAATTTATTTTGTTTTGTTATTTCAAGTAAAGTACAAATAATATGACGATTAAGTGGTTTAAAGAAAATCTCTTTAGTTTTGGATTTAGTTTTCAACAAGATATTCTGCAATATCTATTTGTATGTAAAGGAATCAGAATTTAAAAATATTTTTAACTCAATGGAAGATTAATAAATTTTAAGATAAGAAAATAATAGACTAAATTTCCTGTTCTTAATGGCGTCGGTTAATGGATGTATAAGTTTTTTTGTCTTGTAAATAAAAAAAAGTTATATGCACATTTAAAATGATAGATGATTAGGTGTTTGGTTGATGTTGTTTTACGTCACAAATACTAGTGTTGGTCATTACACATTATACGTTTATATACCAAATCTGCTAATTTAAAAAAAAAAAAAATCATCCCAAAAAGTAAGTCAAAAAATATTTGTAGTGTTAACTAAAATCACTTATTTATCAACATTAACATAATATTAGTAAATTACATAACGATGGTCTAAAATAATTTTAAAATTAGGTTAAAAATTTTTCCATGTAATTCAAGTAAAAAGAAATTGACAATGACTTGGATCAAGTAGACAAAATCACTAAAAGAAGTTCAGGTTAGACTTGGGTCTAAGTATGGTTCATCTAAATGTTCATTATCATTCTATACCTCAGTAATAACATTTATACTGATTTCGTTACTGTCATTGTCTACTGCCATAGATACACATTCCGATTAAGATGATGATGATGACATTAATGCTGATTCTGATGTTATGGCACCTTTTAAAATCTTTTTCTATTTATTACCGCATCGTGTGAATTCTTTTTAATAATATTTATTTAATTTTTCCAGCTATATGATATATTGATTTATATATAGTTATAATTCAAAGACAGACAGTATAAATAGTTTCTGATCTGACACTAGCATAAAAATTTAACCATTTACGGAATTGGAATTTCACAGCATGATCAAACAACTTTAATAGCTGTGAAAAGGTTTTTGTTTGAGTATCTACAAATTTAAAGATTAAGATTTCGGCTTCTTCATATTTTGGAGTCGTTGTAAATGATTATATTTTCATATGTCAATTTTTTGGCTAATTCGTTTTTATCTGAAGATACCATTAATAACCTTCTAAATCAAGACAACTATTTAAGTCATTAATAATGTTTTAATTAGTCATTAAAACATGCGAGTTCTATGAAAGTGTATGTGCGTGATGAATAAAGGTGGATAAGTGAAAGTGTAACAGATAAAACATTTTGGGTCCAATATCATACCGCCAGCCATAAAGGTTAACAAAAAATAAAGCCAGTTCTTATTATACTACTAGTAGGGACCTTTATGATAGGGGATACATTTTAAACGACCTCTAATTATAGAGTTGTTAGGAAGTGATCCATTATTCGAAGTTTAACTAGCTCCGCACCTAGCTTAACTAGCTCTTACTATGTTAATCGTCAGGTGATTTATAATCATGGAATTTGAGGTGTACCACCGTCTACTATAAGGCAGGACAAAAGTTAGGTGTTAAGCAAAACTAAAGCATGCAGTCCAGTTAAATCGCTAAGATTTACTTTGTGTCGACAATCGCCAAGATTTACTATCTGGCAAACACATAGGTTAGAGAATTGACATTATTTAAAAGATCTCAAGAAGAAAACTTTTAAAAGACTAAAAGTAGGCATTTATTAATTTAAATCAAAACATCGTCAATGAATAAAAAAAAAAATATGATCATTAATCGCAAGTAAGATTCAATGCATGAAGATAACGGCACATAACAATTTGTATTCAAACCAATGCGTTCTATGTCCTAAATGACGAAAAAGAAAATAAGGACAATAATACAAAAAAAAATAATGTTAAGATAACTGGGCCACCTTGGGTACATGTTGATTGGAATTTTAAAAAGTTAAAAAAGAAATAGGAGTACTTAAAAAAAAAAACAATTTTGAAAAAATTATAGTTTAGCTAATATATAAATCTATTTGTTTGTATAGAAATAAAAATTTAATTCTTTATTTCAATTCACAGATGATAAAATATTTTTTTAAAACTGCCAAAATAGTTTACTAAGAATTTGTCTACTGTAGAAACATTTTTATTTATAAATAAAACAGAATTTGTCTCCTTATTTTTAAAATCACAAGCGATTATTAAATTTCAGGCGCTGCAAAAATAATAGACTAAAAAATCTTTTTGCAGTTCCTCCAATTGTTGAGCTTATACATATTTTGTTTCATCGTTTTTCTAAAAAAAAAAAAAAGTATAAAGTCCCAAAATTCAAAATGATGGATGAGTGACTTGGAAAGAAACAAAAATTCTGCTTCATCAGTTTCGGATGAAATATTTTTAGAGGACGCGGTAAAAATAATAACTTTCTTTTTGTTCCCTGAATTGAAGCGCGTGCGAAAGTATTTCACGGAACAGATGCCGCGAAACAGCTTGAAAAATGAGTTAAATTCATGCTTCATATACAGGCGCATTATTCCGTAGTATATAAAGAGTGTAGAAAATTCTAGTGAAATTTTCTGTATTGCTGGATTTCAACAAATGCTGAAGAAAGCTCCATTTTATTACTCATGAAGAAAAATATTCATAATGGTAGACTATGTTCCAGCCAACATTTATATGCTAGTGTTTGATTATATTGCTAGTAGGTCTTTTTAAAATATATCCACTTATAAAGAAAACCAGGAAGGGAACCATAATTCGATTTTTACTAGCTGCAGATCCCAGAAACTGCTAATTGTCAGGGATTTATATACATGGAATTTGAGATATACCTCCCGTATACCACAAGGCAGGATCAAAGTTATGTCCTGAGGCAAAACTAAGGTATGCACCCAGTTAAAATGCTAAGATTTCCTCTTTCCTAGGACAAGTGTCACCACAAACGGCAAACACATAGACCAAATAATTGACATTATCGAATAGAAATACCTTAAGAACAAAACTATAAATATACCAAAAATAGGCTTTTGGTAATCAAATAAAAACTTCGTCGAAGCGGAAAACAAATCACAAATATGATCTTTGATAGCATGTTAGATTCTATGCATGAAGATAATGACACATAAGAATTTGTTTTCATACCAATGCTTTCTGTATCCTTGACAACGAAAAATAGAATAAGGACAATAATACAAAAAAATAATGTTAAGATAACTGAGTCATCTGTACGATGTATTTCTTGTAATCGTCTATAGGAGATGGGTCACTGACATGTTAAAAGAAGGAGAAGTAATTAAAAAAAATATTTTGAAAGAAATATTTAAATATAGCTACATATATAAATATATTTGTTTGTATAGAATTATAAATTTAATTCTTATTCCAATTCGCAGATGACAAAATATATTTTTTTTTTCCATATTGTCAAAACAGTTGACTCTGTCTATCGTACAAACATTTTTATTTATAAATAAAACACAATTTGGCTCTTTATTTTTAAAATCACAAGCGATTATTAAATTTCAGAAACTGCCAAAATAATAGACTAAAAAAGATTTTTTTTTGCAGTTCCTCCAATTGTTAAGCTTATACATATTTTGTTTCATCGTTTTTCTAGGGAAAAAGTCTAAAGTCCCGAAATTTAAAATGATGGATGAGTGACTTGGAAAGAAACAAAAATTCTGCTTCATCAGTTTCGGATGAAATATTTTTAGAGCACGCGGTAAAAATAATAACTTTCTTTTTGTTCCCTGAATTGAAGCCCGTGCGAAAGTATTTCACGGAACAGATGTTGCGAAACCGCTTGAAAAATGGGTTAAATCCATGCTTCAACAGGCACATTATTTCGTTGTATAAAAAAGAGCAGAAAATTCCAGTGAAATTTTCTGTATTGCTGAATTTCAACAAATACTGAAGGATTCTGAATTTTATTACTTATGAAGAAAAGTATTTATAATAAAAGACTGAATTCCAATCAATAGTTATTTTTGGCGGACCAAATATATTTAGTATAGTATTAAATTGTGGGATCTGCAGAATAAAGTACAAAAGATAATGAAAGCAATTAGCAACTCAAGGTGTAGCCTCTTTTTTTTCCCCGTCCACATCTTGCCTTCGTACCTACAGGTTTTCGCCCTCTAACAGTAGATGGGTCAAATGGAGACATCGGGGAGTCACTAACAGGCCTTCCGGAATAATTTGTAAGGGCTAGCTGCCCCGCATTTAAATGTCGTACGGGAGGAAATCTTTGAAAAATCCTATCAGGCAAACCGATTATCGTTGCAAAACGCTTTGCACACCTTGCTACCATCCCCATCGAGTCTCATCTTTTCTGAAAGCAATGACTACAATAACACCAACAGCGAATTCATACTTTAGGTTCACACCCTTTCACATTCACAACAGGGGATTCACACGGTAGTTGCCTACGTTGTGTTTGGGGGACGAGTCAGGCAAAGGGTACCCTATTTTCCTTTTCTGTTCTTCCCACCTCATCCCTCTACCTAGGGATATGTAGCCCCTTACCAGTTTGAAATTTGAGGGTGGAACATGGGTGGGCCTGGTACATATCACGGACATCCTACCTATGGGTGATGGAGGAGAGCAGTGTCTTTCTGAGGACATTTAGGGATAACTACTTGGATTTGTGTGACGAATAGGGGAAACCCAAAGAACTCTCACCAGGCAGCCCGACTATTGATTTGAGACACATTTCCGGAATCTCCATTGAATCTCATTATTCTGAAAATGGTGACTGCAGTTATGACACCAGCGGATTCGAACTTCAACCTTCATGTACGCTAGCTACGTGCGTTGTGTTTGGGCCACAAAGTCAGACAAGGGGGCTTCTGGGAAAGAATGACAACAGCAGGAATAAAAACCCTGGAAATGAAGTTCTCTTTTCCCCTTCGACCCTAATAGAAGGATATTTCGGCCATCTGATTTCACATTAGTATTATCCCTGTCTAATCATGGCAGCTTTGTGTCAATATTACATATAGAGTTTTTCAAGTGCGATAACTATATGCAGGGCAGTCACCATTGAAAGTCTTCTGTAAGATAATGCTCCCGTTGTCATTCCTCGTTAGATTGATTATGTATGATGACGTATGAATACGTAACTAACGTTAACTGATGTATGAATACGTTATTTGAGCTCAGTTGTAGTAATATTGCAGTATTACGCTTGGTACACAGTGAGCAATGCTAAATCTGTAGCAGCATTTTAAAAACTAAAGGTCCTTTTTGATTCTGTGTTGCGATACTGCCTAATCAGCTATAACTTGGAAGATTGGCAAGTGTCCAAATAAGACGAACTCAAACAGAGTGGTGTAATAGGTAAGAAAGGTAATTTCGAAATGGCTTAACTTGCAATAAAAATCATTTTAATTTGTAATCATTAAACTTTTTAAATTACAAAACATCTTTAAAAAATGGAAAAATTCCACATCAAATTTTCTTTTTAAAATTGTATTTCACTGTCCCGAACAAGAAATTGATTTGTCTAGTATCTTTGAAACAGATGTTTATCATTCCACTGAATAATTGATAGGATGGTGATGGTGAATAAATGTTATTTAACTGGCTTTATGTAAGAGTGAAGGATGGATTATGTCATTGAGTGTTTGACAAATACTATTTTTTTTAAAATATAAATGGATTTACTAGAGATCGCAATAAAATATTTCGCATTGATATAGATTACTTAGCTAAAGAGGTTTACTGGCATACAGAGGTTTACTGGCAGAGGTTCACTTATATACTGGCTAAGAAAGAAACTTCGATAGACCAACGCATTAATCTAGCGCTTTCATTTCATACAATTAAATTATTTTCTAACTTGCTAACTGCTTATTTGCTTGAAATTCTAAACAAGATATCATTTAACGCGCTATAGATAAAGAGATGGAGAATTCTGGAGGAAGAGAGAACTGTTCCCAGTTTTCCAAGAAAGACAGGTGGCTCTATTTAGATGTTTAACTGATCATGATTGTTTACGTGACGACCTTTATAGAGTTGAAGTGGTATTTTCCCCAAACTGTGTTTTGTGTGATTCTAGTCGGTCTATGACTTTGGAACATTTAAATAATTATAATGCACCTTCTCGGTATGAAGATATGCTCAAAAAGGTATTGCAGAGCCCGTGTACTAATGGCTTAGGTAGCAATGTTCAGCATTTGTAAAATAAATAAAAGCAAATAAACTTTCGAGTGGAGTCGACTAGGAAATTATTTTTACTTTATACATACATGAAATTATCAATAAACACATTTTATAAAATTTGTGAATACAATCCTGAAAAGTTTAAATTTTATCTGCTAGAGATTTGGACTACCTTTACTGATTCATATTAGTGCTGTCGTGGAATTGTCCAAACTGTGTTTTGTGGATCTCATACTATTCTTCTGTTTCCAGTTTACAATAGAAAGAGAAAAACGTATTCTATGTATGCAACCATTAAACATTCAATATTCTCGGAATTGTCCAAATTTGTTTTTCGTTTCTTTATAGAAAGAAAAAATGCAACCATTAAACATTCAATATTCTCCTTGTTTTGTTTCTTTTTATAGGCTTTAGCCAGTTTTTAAAGCATTCTTTCTATGTCTAGTTACGTTCATCTTTCAATATCATTACGACAAATATTTTAATATTACTATTATTATAACTTAAATTTTATTATTAGTAATGATGTTATTATTTAATATAATTATTATTAATGTGGATCTATATTTTTGCTTTAAACTGTATCTTATTTATAAATGTAAACCGAGTGTTATATCTTTATGGCTACCGTTATTTTTATTTTTAAAATAAAAAAAATTACACCATATCCATATTGAAAGGATAATTATCGAATAATATTGAAAAGATTATTAAATTGCAAAAGAAGAAATAACAATTCAAAATAAGAAAAATTATTGTTAAAAAAACAATATATTTATTTATTAATATCCTGAAGTTGATTAAAAAAAGAATTCTATAATATAGTTAATAAAAATTAGACAAAAGGTCGTTTTTATTTATTTGATTATTTTAGCAAAAGTATATTCAATATCGCGGAAAAAATAAAATAATCATGTAATAATAACTATAAAATAACATCATTTTTGCAGAACATGGTTAAGAATGTTCAAATGACAAATTGTTATTGTTTATTTTTGAAAAAAAAATCTATTGTTATTTTTAAAAAGCAACTTTGATTATATCTTTTTATATTATTCACAATGCAAATTCTTTTGTAAAAATAAAAAAGTTTATAAAGACATGAAATATTATTTCCAACTTTTATTTATATTTCATTGCGATTAATTTTTCTACTAATTAATTAGAACACAATCTATACATTTCTTGAGTTTTTTTAACATTATTAATTACATTTAAAGAGTTATTATGAATCCTTGTAATATAATAAACTTTTAATGTACTAAACGTAAAAAAAAATTGTCATTCTGCCACTTCTGTTGGTGATAATTTATTCAGGATTTTAGAAAACAAAAGCAACCTACATTTCTGATATACAAAATTTTTATAAACGAAATACTTTTCAAGAAAAAAAAAAATAAGGATTAAAAACAGTATGAGGAGGTGAAAATAAGAAGGAAACGTTTTAGTAGCTTTTTAAGTTTTTGTCGCGTTAAATCTTGAATTTAATTTATAAAATTAAAAGAGCAACATTTAAAATTTTATTTTTAGTTCTTCTTATAATTTGCATTTATTTTTTTTCCTAAATACTTTATACCTATTGGAAGTAATAACTTTAGAATTTTTTACTTTAGAAGTTCTTCAGCTAAGTGAGGAAAAATTTAATGTATAAAATGTTAATAATGTACTAAATAAGATTTTATAATTTTTTAAATATATTTTAAAAAAAATTAATTAATGTATTTAATTAAATATTTATTATTTATTTAATATATATATATATATATATATATATTTCTAGTAAAATCCATTTGAATTTTTAGAAATATTTTATTACGACTACTAATGGAACTGATTATAAAACAGAATATTATTGTGTTACTGAAAAACAATTCTAACCATTCGTATTTCGTCGTCTTTAGAATATTGCACAATTCTTCTATGATTAATCATTTTAATTTTCTATCCTAAATAAAAGATGTCCAAAGATAAGAAAGAAAATGTATGAGGAAGAATGACACCAAAGAAAATTCAACACTGTTGTAGATACGACCTGATAAATGGCGTTGTCATTGAGATAATTTACACTATTAATTGTTCCTTATATTTTCTTATATATTCTTGACATGAGGTTATTAAATAATGATAAAGCAAATAAATAACAAATCCAACACTATCAAGGCCTTTAAGACAACAAAACCCTTATTACTTGTAGACTAAAGACAATCAAAGTGTGATAAATCAAAATATTTCTATAGCCTGTCTTTCGACGGTTAGCAACAATATGTCTCTTTCTGGATTACAATGGAATGGGGAAGGAATTATTGTTCACAGATCTATCTGGCTCTTTTCAAAATTATACGGTTGGATTTTAGTACAGATGAATTGTTTTATCTTGAACTGACCTCCATCACATTGTGATTTGATTTTGGCTGTCGCTATACTGTCATTTTTTTGCACATATTAGGCTAATTTGACTGGGACCTAGAGTTTAACATGGATTCAGAACCACTCACAACTATCCATGCCACAACAATCGAACATGAGTCTGTGATATGAAAGACCAAAGGGAAAGCGAATTGGCCACCAGGCTGCTATGATGTGGTGAGGACACAAGTCTCCACAAAATTAAAAATAAAAGAACCAAAAATACCAGTACTAAACCAGTACCAAAACCCAGATTGCCAGCTATTTGGACATCACATTTTAAAGACGAAAGCTCTAAAAATAAATATAGATAAATATAGATTATAATAGATTTTGTAAATATATTTAAAAAACAATTTCAAAACTTTTTTTTTCTTGAAACAATAAATCTCTCATTTTCCTTTTCAAAACACTTTTCAATTGAATTTAATACATTGCCACGAAGTGGGAAACACTCGCCCACAAAGAAGCAACACCAGGCCATTCGTGCTTCTTTTGCCCGTAAGGAAATCTATGCAGTAACACGATAAAGTTCCCAAAGAGTTTCATGCTTCCCAGCTGCACACCATAAAATCATCAAGTTTAATTTTCCACCCTGAAAAGACTCTGCGAAGCTCCCGGGTGTAGGAGTTGTAGAGGGGAACAGTTGTTCCCCAGAAAACTCAACGATGCTGAAGATGCGACCTAATGAATGACACTTCCTCGAAGATAAGTTACGTAAACAAAAGATCCTTTCACGTTCTTGATATGTTATCATTGTTTGGGGTACTGAATTAGAACTGGTGGGAGGAAAGATTGGCATTTCAGGAAAATTCATCAGCATGATTAATGGGAATAATTGGAGTGCGGAGACTTGCCTGTCTAATTACAGGAAAAGTTTCTGCTTTCCAGGGGTGGTGGATCGGGATCTCGATATTTACGATCGAGCAGTTTTGTTTTTGATGAGAGGAAGTAAAACAACCCAACTCGAGAGGATTTGGCGGATTTCGGCGGAAAGTGCGCAAACAATGACTGATCGAAGTCACTTCACTGTTAACGCACCATTCTGGGAAGAGATTTGGTGTTTATTCTGGTACTATTAAAAATGAAACTGTTTAATTGTTTTTCGAAAGTTCGTTGGTAGATAAAATGTTTTATAATTTTATAATTAGTTTTGTCTGTATTGAAATTAAATGATTTTATCACATTCAAGGAAGTTTTTGGAAAACACTTACCATTTCTTGTCTCTATCAGGCATCTTATATAAATAAAAGGGGAAAGAATTCCACATATTTATTAACACATATTTATCTTGCTGATTTCAAAATTATACGGTAGGAGTTTTGTACTTATGAACTGTATGATCTTGAATTGAACTCCCTCACATTGCGTGAACTCATTGTTTGTTGCTCTACTGTCGTTTTTTTGCATATTTTAGGCAAATTAGAGCGGGACCTACAGTTTAACGTAGATTCCGAATCACTCCCAAACATCCATGACAACACCAGTATTTGAACCTGATGCCTGTGGTACAAAACGCCACAGCGCTAACCAATTGTGTATCAGGCAGCATCACATTTTTAACATGAAAAATGATTATCTCTAAAAGTAGAAATTCTTTTTAATTTTATTTTTAAAACAACTATTATTTCTAAAAATAAAACTTATAAAAAGATTCATAAAATAATTTCAAAATATCTATTAACATTTCTTGAAACAATAAATCTCACATTTTCCTTTCACAACACCTTTTCAATTGAATTGAAAACATCCTGCCATGAAGTGGGAAATACACTCGCCTACAAAGAAACAGCACCAGGCCATTCGTGCTTCTCTGCCCGTAAGGAAATCTATGCAGTAACACGATAAAGTTCCCAAAGAGTTTCATGCTTCCCAGCTCCTCAACATAAAAGCATTAAGTTTTAATTTTTCCAATCTGAAAGGACCCTTCGAAGCTCCCCAGGTGTGGGAATGGAAGAGGGGAACAGTTGTTCCCTCAGAAAACTCAACAATGCTGAAGATGCGACCTGATGAATGGCATTGCCTCCAAGATAAGTTACGTAAACAAAAGATCCTATCACGTTCTTGATGTGCTATCATTGTTTGGGGTACTGAATTAGGAACTGGTGGGGGAAAACATTGGTATTTCAGGAAAATTCATCAGCATGATTAATGGGAATAATTGGAGTGCGGAGACTTGCCTGTCTAATTACAGGAAAAGTTTCTGCTTTCCAGTGATTGGGGATCGGGATCTCTGATATTTACGATCGAGAAGTTTTGTTTTTGATGAGAGGAAGTGAAACAACCCAACTCGAGATGATTTATTTCGGCGGAATGTGAGCAAACAATGGCTGATTGAAGTCACTTCTCTGTTAACCCACCATTCCGGGAAGAGATTTGGTGTTGAATGTGGAACCATTAAAAATGAAGCTGTTTAATTGTTTTTAAAAGTTGAGAGATAAGATGTACGAAAGCGATTTATAATTTTGTAATTAGCTAGCTTTATCTGAATTTAAATTTAAGGATTTTTACTCTCATTAAAGGAAGCTTTTCGAAAAGATGTACACCAGTTCTTTATCACGCACACACACACACACACACTGCAGATTTTTCTCGTTTTCCATGTTTTCCTTACTGTTTTGAGAAGGTAAATATTATTCATGCTTGTATTTAAGTAATTATGGAATAATGTATGAAACATTTTATGCTCTAGTTAATATAAAAGATAGTATTTTGCATTTAATTAAAAATAAAAAATGTATTCAAACAAAAAGTTTTTCCCCACGATTTATTTTCTTGATCATTTTTCTTTTCACTTACTTGACAGTTTGAAACAATACATGATATTTTGTACAATGATATATCATACAATTTCTTTTTATGTATGTTTACTTTATACATTCATTAATATATGTGTAATATGTATTGGACTGCCGTATAATTGCTTTTCTTCACAAATGAAAACTTTAAATTGCTTATTCTCCAGGTTTACATTTTTTGTATATGTTCCTAATTACTTATGTGATAAAACTGTTATAGTATTTTTTTATTTGATAAAATCTTATGAGGAAACATTAGTTTTAATTTTTTACTATGTAATACTTAAAATGATAATAAATTTAATTTTCGATGTATCTAAATATAATCCCCAGACATGTGTAATATAGTTTAGTAAATGTAGAAAAAGAATAAATATTTCAGTATTTAAAATGTTTTAGAAATTTAAAATTATATTCAGCTTAAAAAGAATTTTTTTCAAAATGTGTTTTTAAAAGTTTATTCAAAAACAATACAGTGAATTTTTTATTATTAATTTAAAAATAAAAAAATGTAGTAAAGGAACTTTTCCTCATTAAAGAATTGTACAATTCTATTGCAAAATACATTTCATACATCGCATTCGTACATTTTTTCAAAATATTCATATTATTATTTTTATCATCATTAAAACTTAAAACCTTTTGTAATTCAGAATTGATTATACATATAAATATATAATCACCCATTCCAAAAAAGGTTTCAAAAAAATTTCTCAGGTGGAAAACCCATTATTTTTAAAATTTTAAGAAAACTTTTTAATTTTTATACAAAGTACTATAAAAAGAAATTAATATTATTGTTAAGTTATTTAATGTTGTTTTATATCGAAAGGACTTCAGTTTTTTTCTATTAGAACAAAGCTAGTATCATAATTTTTTTTTTGATAACTCCTAGCAAATGTTTTTGCCATTTTTCTACTGCATAATTATTTTCATGATTTTTTTTTTTTTACTATTTCAGTTTATCAGGCAAGTGTACTTTATTAAAAAAATGGTACTTATGAAGCTTAAGAGATAATATTTATAATTTTTTAACGATATTATTTTGCCTTAATATTTCAGTGTTTCCTTTGTACTGCGTTTTTCTTGTTGTTTTATAAAGATTTAAGTCCCACAGGATATTCAGCTTTTTAACTCATTGGATAAAGAATTTCAGTAATCCCCATTTACTATGCAGCAAGATAAAAATCATTATTTAAGGGTTATTATTATATTTTACAGAAATATATTATTTAAAAATTTATTTACTTTAGGGGGGAACAATAAATATATGTTTTTTAGTAAGGAATATAAGGGATATGACTTTCCCTTACACTTTTCATGTTCATTATCATTGTTTCTAACGCGTGATAGTGGAGTATTAACATGTAATTAGTGGATGATAGTGGGGCATTAAGTGATGATAGTGGAGTATTAGAATAACGTGTGAATTTCTTTCTCAACAGCAAATTAAGTAAAGAAATTATCACTTTGAAATTATTTTCTTGTTTAAAGTATTTCACATGTTCTTTACAGGAACAATTGTAACTGATACAAGTTCTTTATGAGAACAGTTTCAACTGGCAGCTATAGCTGTACTAATGTTGTTGACACTCTTTGAAACTACTTCTAAACCATACCACACCAAATCACTGTGCCTAGAGCTGAGTTATCCCATTACAATTTGGGAATGTTGTGGGTGGAAGAAGTCTAACTGGGTTCCGTGAAGCTCTACGGTCATGTGAGACCGGAATGTACGGCTTAAAGTTCATTCCGAACCACTACAAACATTCACGCACCGCCGGGATTCAAAAACCCGAAACCTGAGGTACCAAATGCCAGAGCTCTAGCTACTCAGCCATCATGCTCCATACTTTTGAAACTAACTTGTATCATAAATTGTGTTACGTTAACCTCTATATTTATGTTTATTTTGTTCACAATCACATGGTAATTTTCGCCTATTACCACTTTCAAAAGCAACAACATGCCAGTGTCAGGAGAATTTTTCTTAAAAATATTGTAATTTGTGAATTTTATACTAAATTCGTATAATATCTTCTGCAATAAATATGAATAAGAATACTGCTCTGTCATTCGATGAAGAATTTGACTAGGATTTACATATTTACATGACAATATCTAACCAAAGATCCATTACTATACTTAAATTAATAAAGCATACATCTTTAAAATTCGATACATTTATAGGATATTTCACATTTTACCATCGGCAATATGACCAACTTTCAAAATGAGAACATTACATTAAAAATTCATCAAGTTTTTATTCAATTGACCTTGTCATGTAAAGTTTACAGAAAATTAAACGTTTATTAAACAAAGAGATTGATAATTCTGCAATAAATATTATAAGAAAAGGTTTTGAAAGTCTCCAATAATATTTTATGCCTTGAAATTACTTTTTAATGTTTTTGTTTACATTCTTAAATTTTCATTATATTCCATTTTCATAATCAAAAACTCATTAAGTAAAAAAGAAAATGCATTTCTTTTTATTCTAAAAAGTAATTTGAAGTAACCTGGAACGCATTATGCTTCAAAACAACAATAAAATATATTTCCTTTATGTTTCATGCAAAAATAAAATCAAATATAACAAATTGAGTATAAAAAAATTGCAATACAATAAATTATTTTGCAGTTTTTTAATTTCTGTAATGAAAAGTTTATAATTGTTTATTAATTATCAATGAAATTTTTGTTTTGGTGTTATTGGTATGGAAAGAATTTGATTTTTAATTTTGTGGTAATTGAAATGGTTGTATTGCAAAACACACACATGCTTTGCATATATATTGTTTTTTTTATATTTTTTACACTTGATTTTAAAAACATCAATATTCATACACAATAGAAGAAATTATATTCGAAAAGCCTTTACTAAAAACACGAAAATTATGCACTATAATAGCCGTTTTGTAACTAAAAGTTTTGAATTATAAGTAAGAAAGTTAAAACAGAAAATGCATGGCAATCACAACAAAACGTTTTTCTTTTTTTAAAATTTATTCCATACTTAAAATAAAATAAACTTTCAGCTTTAAAAATATAGTAAACAGATTGTGTTAAGCATTTGTATTATGTAGATCTTCATATTGAAATTTGTGTATCATCAAAGAGAATTGAAATTTTTATTTTTTTTTTGGGGATCTTTACTTTACGCCAATTACCAGGGAACGAAATATATTCACAATAAACAAGAAAAACTTTTTAAAAATATTTTATTATTCGTAGAAATTCTAGACAATAGAAATTCTACTCTTTCATTATGAAGCATAATCATTTTTAAGTTAGAAGAGGACTTACAAGTTTTTAGATTTTCTAAATGAATGAATAAACTTTTTGTTTATAGTTGCATCAGATGTTGAATTTGTTTTGTTTTATTGTTCTGTATGTAAAGTACAAATAATGATGGTTAAGTGGTTTAAAGGAAAACTCTTTAGTTTTGGTGGAAATATTCTGCAATATATATTTGTATGTAAATGAATCAGAATTTAAAAATAATTTAAATCTTGAACTATTAGTAAATGTTATGATAATAAAAAAAAATTAGACTAAAGTTTCTTTTGAGAAACTGAATCAGTTAATGGGTGTATAAGTTTTATTTTATTTTCTAGTAAATAAAGTAAAATTAATTTAAATCTTGATAGATGGTCATTGGTTGATATTGTTTTATGCCACAAAAACTAGTGTTGGTTATTACACGTTATACATTTATATACCAAATCTAATTTAAAAAATAATCTTTCCAAAAGGTGATTAAAAAATACTTGTAGTGCTAACTAATATCACTTACACTGACATGACACTAGCATAAAAATGTATCGATTTACGGAATTAGAATTTCACAGCATGATCAAACAACTTTAATAGCTGTAAAAAGGTTTTCGTTTGAGAGTATCTATAAATTTAAAGATTAAGATTTCGGTTTCTTTATATTTTTGAATCGTTGTCAAGGATATTAAAAACCATTTATGTTTTAATATGAGAATATTGTAGCTAATTCGTTTTTATCTGAATATACCATCAAAAACCTTCTGAATCAGGACAGCTAATTCAAGTGTTATGATGCTGTTAGTTGTAAACCGTCATCAAAAACATGCGAGTTCTACGAAAGTGTATGTGCGTGATGAATAAAGGTGGGGAAGGGAAAGTGTAATGTATAAAACAATTCGGGATCAATACCGCCAGCTATAAAGATTAACAAAATAAAAGTAAGTTCTTGTAATGCTACTAGTAGGGACCTATATGATGAGGGATACTCTTTAAACGACCTCTACTTAAGAGAGATGCCATCAAGTCACCCATTATTCGAATTTTAACCAACTCCAGACCTGAGAACCTATTAATTACCAGGGGATTAATAAACAGGAAATTTGAGATGTACCTCCCGTCTACCATAAGAGGGCCAAAGCTATATGTTGAAGCAAAACTAAGGCATGCAACTCAGTTAGAATGGCAATATTTTCTTTTTCCTGAGACAAGGACTACCACGCAAGGCAAACACATAAGCCAGAGAATTGACTTTATTATTTAATAGAAATATCTTAAGAACAAAACTAAAAAGGACTAAAATTAGGGATTTTTTTAATCAAATCAAAATTCGTCGAAGTGTAAATCAAATGACAAATAAATAAGAACATTATTAGCAAGTTAGATTCTATGCATGCAGATAATGACATCTCATAATTTGTTTTTATACCAAACAGTTCTGTAGCTTAGAGCTGAAAAGGAAAATAAGAATAATAACATAAAAAAATTAACATTAAATTAACTGAATTGGCTCGCATACATAATGCTTGCAATCAGCTATTAGAGATGGGTTTCTGAAAGGTTATTAAAAATAGAGATAGGAGAGGAGTAATTTAAAAAAACAATTTTGAAATAAACATCTAAATATAGCTAATATATGTTATATTTAATAATCGCTTGTGATATTTGTTTGTATAGAAATAAAAATTTATTTCTGTTTTTTTCATTTCGCAGATGATAAAATATAATATATATTTTTAAATTTCCAAAATAGTTGATTAAGATTCTGTCTACAGTATAAACATTTTTATTTATAAATAAAACAGAATTTTGTGTCCTTATTTTTAAAATCACAAGCGATTATTAAATTTCAGAGGCTGCAAAAATAATAGACTAAGAAACTTTCTTTACAGTTCTTCCAATTGTTGAGCTTATACATATTTTTGTTTCATCGTTTTTCAGAAAAAAAAAAAAGTATAAAGTCCCAAAAATTTAAAATGATGGATGAGTGACTTGGAAAGAAACAAAAATTCTGCTTCATCAGTTTCGGATGAAATATTTTTAGAGGACGCGGTAAAAATAATAACTTTCTTTTTTGTTCCCTGAATTGAAGCCTGTGCGAAAGTATTTCGCGGAACAGATGCCGCGAAACCGCTTGAAAAATAAGTTAAATTCATGCTTCATATACAGGTGCATTATTTTGTTGTATAAAAAAGAGCAGAAAATTCCAGTGAAATTTTCTGCATTGCTGGATTTCAACAAATACTAAAGGAAGTTGCATTTTATTACTCATGAAGAAAAATATTCATAATGGATGACTAAGTTCCAGTCAACAGTTATTTTTTTGTTAGTAGGCCCTTTTAAGCTGTATCCACATATAAAGAAATACCAGGAAGGGAACCATTATTCGATTTTTACTAGGTCCAGACCCCAGAAACTGTTAATTGTCAGGTGATTTATAAACATGGAATTTGAGATGTACATCTCGTCTACCACAAGTTCTAGTGAAATTATCTCTACTGCTCGATTTCAACAAAGACTAAATTTTATTACTTATGAAGAAAATTATTCATAATAAAAGACTAAATTCCAGTCAACAGTTATTTTTTGGTAATATAAACATATTTATAGTATTAAATTGTGGTATCTGTAGAATAAAGTACAAAAGTAATGAAGGTATTTAGCAACTGAAAGTGTAGCCTCTTTTTTCTGTCCACATCTTAAGTAAAGTCTTAAATTTCATCTTAAATTCTGTACCTACTGCTTTCCAGCCCCTATAAGTTAGAAAGGTGAGGGTGGAACATCGGTTGGCCACTAATAGAACTTCCAGAAGGACTTTTTAAGGGGTAGCTGCTCCGCATTGTGTGCCTTACAGGAGGAAACCTGTAAAATTCTTATCAACTAAACCGACTATCGATACAAATTGCTTTATACACATCACGATTGCCATCGAGTCTTATTTTTCCGAAAGCAGTGACTACAATAATGACACAAGTGGATTCAAATTTTAGCCCTACTGCATGCTTAGCTGCGTATGTTGTGCTTGGGCGATGGGATAGATAAGGAGTAGCCTCTTTCTTTTTCTTTCCTCCACACTACATCCCCATACCTAGGGCTATGTTGCCTCCCACCTAATAGAAAGCTGAGGATAGAACAATGGTGGACCTCGTCATACTATGAACAGCCCACTAAGGGACGGTAGGGGCAGGACAGGGCTTTCTGGGAGGACATTTAGGGGTAACTGCTTTACATTTCGTGTCCAATCGGAGGAGACCCGGCAAACTCTTCCCATGCAGCCCTACTATCGAGGCGAGACACATTGTCATAATCGCTATCCAGTCTCCTCGTTTCTGAAAACAGTGACTAGAACCATACTGGACAGCTGATTCGAACCTCAGCCCTCCAGCACGCAGGCTGTGAACGTTGTCACTGGACCAGGAATTAGGCACTAGGGGTAGTCTTTGATGTAATGAAGAATAACAGCAGGAATAACCTCTGGGGATGTTAAGTTCTCTTTTCCATTTCGACCCTAACAGAAGGACATTTCTGACAACATATTTCACTTCACAGAAAAAAATATTTTGTTTTTTCGATATTGCCAAAAGGGTTGACTAAATTCTGTCAACTGTACTAAGATTTTTATTAATAAATAAAACAGAATTTACCTCCTTATTTTAAAAATCAGAAGCGATTATTAAATTTCAGACGCTACAAAAATAATAGACTAAAAAACTTTTTTTTGCAATTCCTAGAATTGTTGAGCCTATACATATTTTGTTTCATCTTTTTTTCTAGAAAAAAAAAAAGTATGAAGTCCCAAAAAATTTAAAGTGATGGATGAGTGACTTAGAAAGAAACAAAAATTCTGCTCCATCAGTTTCGGATGAAATATTTTTTAGAGGACGCGGTAAAAATAATAACTTTCTTTTTTGTTCTCTGAATTGAAGCCCGTGTGAAAGTATTTCACGGAACAGATGCCGTGAAACCGCTTGAAAAATAGGTTAAATTCATGCTTCATATACAGGCGTATTATTTCGTTGTATAAAAGAGTAGAAAATTCGAGTGAAATTTTCTGTATTGCTGGTTTTCAACAAATTCTGAAGGATGCTGAATTTTATTAGTTGTGAAGAAAAATATTCATAATGGAAGACTGAATTCCAGTAAACAGTTACTTTTTCGCAATCCAAATATATTTAGTATAGCATTAAATTGTGGTATCTGTAGAATAAAGTACAAAAGTTATGAAAGCATTTAGCATTTCGAGGTGCGTACTTACTGCGTTCCAACCCCTTAACAATTAGAAAAGTGAAGTTGGAAAAACAGGGGCCCCACTAATAGGACTTCCTGGAGGACTCTTATGGGATAGCTGCTCCGCATTGTGTGTTTTATGGGAGGAAACCCGGAAAACTCCTATCATCCAAACCGACTGTCGGTACAAAATGCTTTACACTGTCACTATTGACTTCGAGTTTTACCGTTTATGATATCATTGGCCATAACAATGCCACTGGAAAATTCAAATATTAGCCCTACTCAATGCTTAGTTGCATGCTTACGTTGTGTTTGGGAGATGAGCCAGATAAAGACTTTCCTCTTTTTATTTTTCTATCCACCACACCTCAAACACATATCTTGGGATATGTAACCTCTTACCTATAAGAAAGTTGAGGATGGAACATCGGCGAGCCTCGTGCATACCAAGAAAAGGACATATACCTTTTAATAATCTATTATTCTGAAGGGTCTTGTCTTTATTAACCCTTCAGAAGTAGTTGTAAAAATAGTACTAGTTTTAAAAAAAATTGTAATAAAATAAATAAAAATGATTGTACAGTTGTAAGGGTTAATAAAGATAGAGGAATAATTTAAAAAAATTTTGAACGAAATATCTAAATATAGCTGATATATATTATATTTAATAATCGCTTGTGATATTTGTTTGTATAGGAATCAAAATTTAATTCTTTATTTCAATTCGCAGATGAAAAAATAATTTTTTTTCCATATTGCTAAAATAGTTCACTAAGATTCTGTCTACTGTACAATCATTTTTATTTATAAATAAAACAGAATTTACCTCCATATTTTTAAAATCACACGCGATTATTAACTTTCAAACGCTGCAAAAATAATAGAGTAAAAAAATTTTCTTTGCAGTTCTTCCAATTGTTGAGCTTATACATATTTTGTTTCATCGTTTTTCTAAAAAAGTATAACGTCCCAAAATTTAAAATGATGGATGAGTGACTTGGAAAGAAACAAAAATTCGGCTTCATCAGTTTCGGATGAAATATTTTTAGAGGACGCGGTAAAAATAATAACTTCTTTTGTTCCAAGAATTGAAGCCCGTGCGAAAGTATTTCACGGAACAGATGCCGCGAAACCGCTTGAAAAATGGGTTAAATTCATGCTTCATATACAGGCACATTATTTCGTTGTATAAAAAGAGTAGAAAATTCTAGTGAAATTTTCTGTATTTCAACAAATACTAAGGATTCTGCATTTTAAGATTTATGAAGAAAAGTATTCATAATGGAAGACTGAATTCCAGTCAACAGATATTTTTTTGGTAGTCTAAATATATTTATAGTATTAAATTGTGGCATCTGTAAAATAATGTAGAAAATGCAGCGAAACCATTGAACGTGTAGCCTCTCTTTTTTCCCTTCCACATGTTACCTTCGTACCTGCAATCTTTAACCGTCTTAAGTAGATGGGAACATCGGTGAGCCGCTAACAGGACTTCAGGGAGAACTTTTAAGGGATAGCTGCCCCGCATTTGCTTGTCTTATGGGAGAATCTACAGAAATTTCCATCAGGCAAACCGACTATCGGTACAAAAACGCTTTGCACACCTTGGTACCATCATCATCGTGTCTCATCTTTTCTGAAAGCAATGACTACAATAATGCCAACAGCGGATTCATACTTTAGGTTCACACCCCTTCTCATTCACAACAGGGGGATTCACACGTTAGCTGCCTACTTTGGGTTTTGGGGGACGAGTCAGGCAAAGGGTAGTCAATTTTCTTTTTCTTTTCTCCACACCTCCTCCCGTACCTAAGGCTATGTAGCCCGCTTTACAGTTAGAAATTTGAGGGTTAAACATATCGGTGGGCCTCATACATATCACGAACAGCCTACCTATGGGTGACGGGGAAGAACAATGCCTGCTTGGAGAACATTTAGGGGTAACTGCTCCGGATTTGCATGACGAATGGGAGGAAACCCAGTGAAATCTCACCAGACAGCTCGACTATTGACTATTGACAGCTCGGTCATATGAGACCGAGATCAGCCCTACAGCTTAAAGTGAATTCCGAACCACTACAAACATCCATGTCACCGTCGGAATTCGAACCCAAAACCTGGGGTTCCGACCTCCAGAGTGCTAGCCGCACAGCCATCAGTTCCCCTTGAAGGAAAAAAAAAAAAAAGGTTAACAACAGGAACAAGCTCTGGGAATGTTATGTCCTCTTTTCCTCTTCAACCCTAACAGAAGGACATTTCGGGCAACGGATTTCACATTCATATCCCTACCATAATCATCCGGGGAATTATTCCAATTTTACATTTAGAGTTTTTCATGTGCGATAACTAAATGCAGTGCAGACACCATTGAAAGTCTTCCTGGTAGGTAATGGTCCCGTTATCACCAGTTGGTATATTGCTTATGGCTAATATGCTGCACAAAAACCCGATGCATAAACACGTTATTTGAGCTTAAATGATGTAATGTTGTAAGAATACGCGTGGTACACAGTGAGTAATGCTAAATCTGTTGCAGCATTTTAAAAACTAAAGATCCTTTTGCTTCTGTGCTGCGGTACTGCCTAGCCAGCTATAACTTGGAAGTTTGGTAAGTGTCCAAATAAGACGAACTCAAACAGAGCGGTGTAATAGGTAAGAAAGGTAATATTGGAATGGCTTAACTTGCAATAAAAATCATTTTATTTTCTAATCATTAAAATTTTTAAATTAATTTTCATCTAAAAAAAATTAGATGAAAAATTCACATCAAATTTAAAGAATTTCTTCAAAATTGTATTTCACTGCCCCGAACAAGTAATTGATTTGCCTAGTATCTTTGAAATGGATGTTTATCATTCCACTGAATAATTGATAAGAGGGTAAAAATGTTATTTAACTGGCTTTATGTAAGAGTGAAGGATGGATTATGTCATTGAGTGTTTGACAAACACTATTTTGAAATATAAATGTATTTACTAGACATTGCAATAAAATATTTCACATTGATATAGATTACTTAGCTATATGTTTTTCAGAATTTTTTCAAAAATGAAACTGTCTGAACCGAAATGCTTTTATCAAGAGAATACTCTCCGTTCTGGAACGGTAAATCTTCTAATCTTCTGAATCAACAATGAACTATTTATTTTATAGATTTAATCTGATTATTTAGACATAACTAAGAAAATGCTTTTTATATTGTACATATATATTTTTATTTTTGCAGACATAAAAATGGCCATATATATTATTATTATTATAAGACATATTCGTTGTAACTTAAATATTACAGAAAATATTAATCTTTGTAATGTATTAAAAAAAAAAAAGCATATTTGATTAATAATATGCCCATAAAATAAAAATATTCATAAAATAAACGATTTTGTATTTCAATTGGCCTTATATAATTTTAATTTAATTAAAATTAAAATTATTAATAATATTAATTACATTATTAAATTTGCGTTTTTTAAATGCCAGGCAGATATTAAAAAGTTTAACTAATTTTTCATTACAATTGCAACCGTGCTTCCTCTTACACACTGACAGCAGCGCCCCTGTGGCGTATTGTAGAAGTTGCAAGTCGACCTCTAGACTCTCACCCGACCTCGAGACTCGTAATCTACGTTCCAGCTGAGGCTCTATCCCGAGAAAAATATATTTAGTGCCTCTCGGCGCATCAGTTGGTTGGCAGATTCTAACCCAGAGAGGAAGTATATTTCGCGCACGCTGCGAGTTTCGAGTTTTCGGCTAAAAAGTGGAGTCCTTCCACGAATCTATAATTATCTGTCTTAAAATGTGTTAAATGACAAGTCTCTAAGTCAAGTGGTGTTTGGGTGTGTGTCAATAAAGCTGTGAATTTTTAAACGTATGCCTCGAGTGTCTCAACTCAACCAGTTACAATCTGGTTGTCCGACAATCACACTAAAAAGTAAATTTTAAAATGGTGATAACAAGACAATATAAGCATTTCTTTTTTTCATTCAGGATTATTTTGATAAATATGTTATGCTTAAACAATAAGATTTCCGAAATATTAACATTACTTTCAAGGGGTAATATCTCTTGAATACGATGCATGCCTTTACGAACATCTTTCAGTCTTTTATCAAAGAACTTCTGTGAATACAATAGAGTAAAAAAATTCACAAAAGATAACAAGAGTAGAAAGAAAAAAAGAGAGGCATAAGGGAATGCGAACCAATTGCAGACATTAAAAAAGGCACTTGAAATTCTTTAGGAATTCAGAATTTATTGTATTACGTGAATGAGCTTGAAGTGAATTGAATGTGGAATCAAAGGAAAACAGACGAATCCAAAATATTATAATTATCGATTACTCCACTGAAAAACGATGAAATAATTCCAAAACCACATTTTTAGAAGTTATCGTTTTCTGACAATATATAAAAACCGACTTTTTGATAAAATTATTCGTTAAATATTTTTTTACTATAAGAATATACTTTTGAGATGAAAAAAAAAAAAAAACCTGTTATAGTTAAGTATTTAAGCATCAGAGACATCTGGAAGGTGCTTGTTGATTTTTGAAAAAAGAGAACTTTGTTTGAAACCTCAAAAGTTATACTGTACCGTAAAAAGTTCTCATTATACCCGGGATGTAATCGATAAATCTGTAAGTTGAAAAATCCATCAAGGAAAAGAGGCAGGGGGTTCTAAATCTCCTGGTTACCATTGCTAATCATATTTTTAAAGAAAATGTGGTGTGTCACATCTTTTGTGTGCAATTGTGTTTTGGACAAATTGTGGTAGCAAGAAATAATACAGCAGGCAGTGTTAGATCTCTCATAGCCTTTGATGGTGTAATCGAAGATATTAGTATGACTATTCAACAACTGTCGATTCGTTGCCATTCCTTTCTAAAAGCAGTCATATTGTCTGACTTCGAGAGTGCACTTCAAATATTTTTGAATAATCAAAATAGTTCCAAAGAATCTTGGACTGTAAACCTTTGCTTAAGACATTGACACACAGAATTTCTTGTGTAATACTGCTGCTACTTTGCTGAGATGAAATGATGTCAATTCGAAACATACGGCGTTGGAAAAGAATAAAAAATTTCAAAAATGAAAGGAATTAAAATAAACTTTAGAGAGCGGGAAGTGCTAGAGCGGGTGTCCATAATGAGTTTTTAGTTTATTTATCTTTGGGCCCTCTTCATACTGCCTTTGATGGCGAAATCGAAGTTATTGCTATGATTATTCAACAATTGTCGATTCGTTGCCATTCCTTTATAAAAACAGTCATATTGTCTGACTCCTAGAGTGCACTTCAAATCCTTTTGAATAATCAAAATAGTTCCCAAAGAATCTTGAAGAGTAGGCCTTTGCTTAAGACACTGGCAAGCAGAATTTCTTTCCAGTGGATTTCAGCCCACTGTGGAATAATGGACAACGAAAAACTGATATACTGGTTAAGAAAGAAACTTTGATAGACGAACTAATTAATCTAGCGCTTTAATTTCATGCGATTAAATTGTTTGCTAACTTGACTCTGAAATTGTTAAACAAGATATTATTCAACGCGCTATAGGTAAGAGATGGAGAATTCTGGGGAAAGAGAGAACTATTCTCATTTTTCCAAAAAAGACAGGCGTATCTCTATTTGGACGTTTGACCGGTCATGACTATTTTGTGACCACCTCTATAGATTTGAAGTGATAGATTCCCCAAATTGTGTTTTGTGTGACTCTAGTCGGCCTATGACTTTTGAACATTTAACTTATTGTAATGCGCCTTCTCAGTATGAGGACATGGCGGAAAAGTACTGTATGTCCAGTGAACTAATAGTTTAGGTGCCAATGTTCGGCATTTGTAAAATAAATAAAAGCAAATAAACTCTCGAGTGGAATCGACTAGGAAATTATTTTTTATTTTATATATGAAGGAAATTATCAATAAACACATTTAATTAAATTTGAAGTAAATTCTTTTAATTGCTCATAAAAACTTCAAATTTTATCTGCTAGAGATTTGGACTACCTTTACTGATTCATAATAATTCTATAGTGGAATTGACCAAAATGTGAAACGAATATTTTTCTTCTGTTTCTAATTAACAAAAAGAGAAAATGTATTCTATGTATAAAAGTATTAAATATTCAATATTATCCATGTTTTTGTTTCTTTATGGAAAGTAAAATATGCGTTAGCAGGTTTTTAAAGTATTCATTCATTCCATGTCTAGTTATGCTCATAATCACTATAATTATGACTAATATTTTTATTACTATTACTATAACTTGAATTTTATTTTTATTAATAATGTTATTATTAATTTTTATTATTACTATTATTATTATTGTGGAACTATATTTTTGGATTTGAAATGTATCTTATTCAAAATGTAAACTGAGTGTTATATCTTTTTATGGCTACCATTATGTTATTTTTTGAAATAAAAAAAAAAAAAGTAACATCATATCCACTTTGAAAGAATAATTATTAAACAATGTTGCGAAGTTTATTAAATAATCTTAATTCTTAAGAAGAACTAAGTCAAAATAAGAAAAATGAAACACCACTTTAGAAATGTAAGCACTTTTTTATTATTAAAAAACGATAGTTTTATTTATTAATGTCCTGCATATGATTGAAAACGCGAATTCCTATAATATAGTTGATAAAGAGTAGACAAAGGTCTTTTATTTTATTTGTTGATTTTATCAAAGTATATTCAATATCGTGGATAAGAAATAATCACAAAATATTAACTATAAAATAATATCAAAAAGTAGAACAGTGTAGGAATGCTCAAAAGCCTAATTGTTATTGTTTACTTTTTGAAAAAAAAAAAACCATCATCTTTTACCATTATTCTTAAAGGTAACTGAATATATATTTTTATGATATTCACAATGTAAATTCTTTGTCAAAACACAAAGTTTATAAAGACGTCAAATATTATTTCTAACTTTTTATTTGTATTTCGTTGTGATTAAGCTTTTCTACTAATTAACTGGAACGCAATCGAAACATTTCTTGCTTTTTCTTTAACATTATTAATTATACTTGCAGACTTATTATGAATCCTTTTAATATAATACATTATTTACTAAACATAAAAAAAATTACTAATCTGCGGTTTCTGTTGTTGATAATTTATTCAGGATATTAGAAAATAAAACAAAACGTGCATTTCTGATATAAAAAGTTTCATAAACGAAATGCTTTTCAAGAAAAAAATAATAAGGATAAAAAGAGTATCAGGAGGTGGAAATAAAAAGGGAATATTTTAGTAGCTTTTAAGTTTTTTTGTCGTTAAATCTTAAATTTAATTTACAAAATTAAGAGAGCGACAGTCTAAATTTTGTTTTTTAGTTTTTCTTATAATTTGCATTTATTTTTTTTTCTTAAATACTTAATACTTATTGGAAGTAGTAATTTTAATGTTTACTTTAGAAGTTCTTCAATTAAGTGAGGAGAAACAACCTCAACAAGTATAACTGCAAATTGATCTTATAATATTTTTTTTTTTTTATTTATTCCTAACATGCATCAAAGGATAATTTTAAATTACCATATAGTTGTCATATTTTTAAGAGAACATATCCATTGGTTGATATTGAGAACCGTAATATTATTGTAATCGAAATAATTAAACATAACATAATCATGTTTTTGATATAATGATGTTTAAAACCAATGTTAGTTGTAACATTCATTGCATATTCACCTGCTGGAAGTCATTCTTTGATTTACCTATCATGTTTTAAATCACACAAGCGTATCATTTATCTGACTCCTTTGCATGACAGAACTATGCAGACCAGTTAAATAGCTATACTGGAAATCCAAGAACTAGGCAGGTCTTTTGAGTGTTACATATTTAATATCATACGTATTAAAAGAGAAATATTTTTTTAAGAATTAATAATTATGCAAAAAGCAAAACTTCAATAATAAGTAATGCATTACGTGATACTGAAGACCATATCATTATTGTAATCGGGTTTAATAAACATAATACAATAATGCTTTTGGTTTAAAACCAATTTTATTTGTTATATTGGTTGCATATACACCTGCAGGAAACCATTATTTAATGTAATATTAATTAAATGAAGTAAATTTTTGTTCTGTGTTTGTTTTTATTACTATATGTTAATATGACTATTTTTAATACGAAATATAAATAAACACAGTTTTTTATTATATGAACAAAATTATAACAATCATTTTTATTATTTTTATTTTAATTCTGAAATTGTAAATCTTAGGAAATCTCTTTTAAATGATTTGGAACTATCAAAAAAAATTAAATATTTTAATAAAATAATAATAATAAATAATAAAATCAATAAATATTAATTAAACAATAATAAATTTATTCATAAAAACCAAATAATTTAGAAGAACTATTAATAAATAATTAAATGAAAACACTTTGCAATTAATAGAAATATCGCATCATTTTTGTATTTAAAAATGATTGATAAAAACGAAGGTTTTTATGGTAATAATTGGTAAAAAACTATAATGGATAATTTCTTACACAATATAAAATATTAAGTAAAACCTTTATTCTGTTCAGTGTGTGATATGAATTCTCACTATGTAACTCTACAGAAAAGATCATACAAAATTTTTAAAATCATTTAGTATAAATTAAAAGAAATAAAAATATTCATGAAATATAGAAAGGCATTGGTATTCGGGAGATATGTCGCCACAACTCAAGATTAAAAAGGATTGCAACTAACGAAGAATTAAATGAAAATACCAGCTCAAAAAATAGAGAAAAAAGCCCTTTGCCGACTAACACGATTATTCCTTAGCGAAACTTTAATTTAAGATATCAAGTAATAAGTTTATTTCGTACAGTATATGGCAAGAATTCTCATTATCTGACTCTAAAAAATGTGATTACGCTATTCTTTCCCTTTTTAATGACGTTTTTAAGTTGGCAAACGTACAAAGTCTTTTCGAGCCTAAAAAATTGCAATTCTTGTTGAGAAATAATAATAAAAAAAAACTTCCCCCCTATTAATTTTTTAATTATAACCGTTAAACAAGCCTTTTGGCATATATCAAGACTATTTTAGATGCCAAGGTTTTAATTTGTTCCATCTTTATAATTTTTAATTCTTTCTGTTTTAGACAACGTATGACATTTTCAACAAATGAGATGGCGGAATCAATGACGAACTTTCTGAATCCACCAGAAGTTATAGCTCAGGTTAAATTGCTCAGTTATCGCGATTAAGCTTTCAAATAGCTAATTTTTAGCTGAAAGGAAACTTGATTGGTTGCTTATTAGTTGTGAGTGCAGAGTTTCTGCACATGAGTGACATTAATTTTAATGTTGAGTTTTATCAGTTGCTATTTCTTTGATAAGGATTCTTGAGTTCTTGAGTGAAATCGTGATCGTATAGTTCTTTTTTCTTTCGAAAAGATTTAATTATACTTTAAGTTTATTTTTATCAGAAAATTTGTGTAATATTAAATAATTTTTACAACATTTTTTTGTAGAATAAATTTGTAACGAAATATTCTTCTTTGTGAAATTAATTCGTAATGAAATATAGATATACTTATAAAGTAATTTTTATCTGTTGCTACTTCTTTGAGTAGGAATTTTAAATGAAATATATGCTATAATTCTTTTTGTTTTCGAAAAGATTCAATCATACTTTTAGTTTATTTTTAGTAGAAATATATATGCAATATTAAATAACATTTTTTAAAAAAATATTTTAAATAAATTTGAAATTAATTTTTTTTTTGTAAAATTAATTTGTAATGAAATATAGATATAATTACAATGTTGAGTTTTATCAGTTGCTATTACTTTGATAAGGATTCCTGATTGAAATACTAGATCTTATAATTTTTTAGTCTTTCAAAAATATTTAATTATATTTTCGTTTATTTTTAGTAGAAAAGTTATGTAATATTAGATAATTTACTGCTAAAATTAATTTGTAACGAAATATTATTTTTTGCAAAATTAATTTGTAATGAAATATAGATATGCAAATACCAGAAAGTTACATTCTGTCAAAAAATTTTTAAAAAGTAAGTGAACCTCCATTAGTGACTTAGCAAAAGTGAATGGTAACCAGATTATAATATGTACTGAAATTATTTCTAATGCTTGTGAAAACATTAGTAGTCATTCAGAAATAGTTAATAAAGACACGTTGGAAAGTTAGTTAAAAAATTGGCACATGTACAAGTTTTTCCAAGCCTCAAAAATTGCAATTCTTGTTGAGATATAAAAAAAAAAAAGAACTCCACCTATTAATTTTTTAATTATAACCATAAAACAAAGACCAACCATCAAGACTATTTTAAATGTCAGGTTTTTAATTTGTTCCATATTTATAATTTTTTAATTCTTTCTTTTTAGATAACGTATGACATTTTCAACAAATGAGATACCGAAATCAATGACGAAAACGTCCGAAATTTCCAGAAGTTATAGCTCAGCTAAAATTGCTCAGTTATCGCGATTAAGCTTTCAAATAGCTAATTTTAGCTGAAAGAAAACTTGATTGGTTGCTAATTAGTTGCGAGTGCAGAGTTTCTGCACATGGAGACGTTAATTTTAATGTTGAGTTTTATCAGTTGCTACTTCTTTGATAAGGATTCTTGAGTGAAATGCTAGATCGTATAGTTCTTTTGTCTTTCTGAAAAAGATTTAATTATACTTTTCGTTTATTTTTAGCAGAAAATTTGTGTAATATTAAATAATTTTTACAACATATTTTTTTCATAGAATAAATTTGTAACGAAATATTCTTCTTTGTGAAATTAATTCGTAAAGAAATATAGATATAATTATAAAGTAATTTTTATCTGTTGCTACTTCTTTGATTAGAATTTTAACTGAAATAGATGATATAATTCTTTTTTTTTTCGATAAAAGATTCAATTATACTTTTAGTTTATTTTTAGTAGAAATATATATGCAATATTAAATAACATTTTTAAAAATTATTTTAAATAAATTTGAAATTAATTTATTTTTTGTAAAATTAATTTGTAATGAAATATAGATATAATTACAATGTTGAGTTTTATCAGTTGCTGCTTCTTTGATAAGGATTCCTGATTGAAAATACATCTTATAATTCTTTTAGTCTTTCAAAAAATATTTAATTATATTTTCGTTTATTTTTAGTAGAAAAGTTATGTAATATTAGATAATTTACTGCTAAAATTAATTTGTAACGAAATATTATTTTTTTGCAAAATTAATTTGTAATGAAATATAGATATGCAAATACCAGAAAGTTACATTCTAGCAAAATATTTTAAAAAAGTAAGTGAACCTCCATTTATGACTTAAAAAGTGGATGCTAACTACCTTATAAAATATACTGAAATTGATTCCAATGCTGGTGAAAGCTTTGGTAGTCGTTTAGAAAGGGTTAATAAAGAAAGTTAGAAAGTTAGTTAAAAAGTTGGCAAGTGTACAAGTCTTTTCAAGCCTAAAAAATTGCAATTCTTATAGAAAAATAATAACAAAAAAAAGACTTGAACTATTTATATTTTAATTATAACCATTAAACGAACCATTTTAGCATATATCAAGACTATTTTAGATGTCAAGTTTTTAATTCGTTCCATATTTATAATTTTAAAATTCTTTCCTTTTAGATAATGTATGACATTTTCAACAAATGAGATACCGAAATCAATGACGAAAACGTCTGAAATATCCAGAAGTTATAGCTCAGCTAAAATTGCTAAAGTTATCGCGATTAAGCTTTTAAATAGCTAATTTTAGCTGGAAGGAAACTTGATTGGTTGCTAATTAGTTTCGAGTGTAGAGTTTCTGCACATGAGTGACGTTAATTATAATGCTGAGTTCTTTCAGTTGCTACTTTTTTGATTAAGGGTTTTCAGTGAAATAGATTATATAATACTTTTTGTCTTTCGATAAAGATTTAATTATATTTTTAGTTTATTTTTAGTATAATAACTTTTTTTGAAAAAAATAATTTTAAATTAATTTGCAATGAGTTATTCTTTTGTAAAATAATTTTGTAATAAAATATAGATATAATTATAGTGTTGAGTTTTTTTGATAAGAATTCTTGAGTGAAATAGATCATATAATTCTTTTTGCTTTTTTTGAAAAAGTTTTAATGATACCTTTCGTTTATTTTTAGTAGAAATATATATGGATTTTGAAATAACTCTTTTTTAAAAAATGTTTTTAAATTAATTTGTAAAGAAATATAGATATAATTATAATGTTGAGTTTATCACTTGGTACTCCTTTGACAAGGATTCTTGAGTGAAATACGTTGTATAATTATTTTTGTCTTTTCCAAAAAGATTTAATCCTACCATTCGTTAATGTTTGTAGAAAATTTATATAATATTAGATAATTTTCTTTTAAAATTAATTTGTAACGAAATATTATTTTTTGTAATATTAATTTGTAATGAAATAAAGATACGCAAATACCAGAATGTTTCATTGTAATCAAAATATTTTTTGATAAATAGGTCAGTGAACCTCCATTTATGACTTCACAAATCTGGATGGCAACCAGCGTGTAAAATGTACTGAAATTGATTCCAATCAATGGATGAATGAAGAATGAATAGATAATAATGGATTATAAATATGAATCAATGAATGGATGAAGTGAAAGTTTTGGTAGTCGTTTAGAAAAATTTATTAAAGAAAGTCAGAATGTTATTTTTTATGTTGGTATATATGCAAGTCTTTTCAAGCCTAAAAAAGTGCATAACTTGTAGAGAAATAAGAAAAAAAGACTACGCCCCTATTAACTTTTATTATAACCATTAAACAAACCATTTTTAGCATATAACAAGGCTAATTTAGATGTCAAGTTTTTAATTTGTTGCATATTTATAATTTTTTTTAATTATTTCTTTTTAGATCACATATGACATTTTCAACAAATGAGATAATGAAATCAATGACGAACGTCTGAAACCTGCAGAAGTTATAGGTCAGCTAAAATTGCTCCAGTTACGCGATTAAGCTTTTAAATAGCTAATTTTAGCTGAAAGGTAACTTGATTGGTAGCCAATTAGTTGTGGGTGCAGAGTTTCTGCACATGAGTGACGTTAATTATAATGTTGAGTTTTATCAGTTGCTACTTCTTTGATAAGTATTCTTGAGTGAAATAGATCGTATATTACTTTTTGTCTTTTCGAAAAAGATTTAATTATATTTTCGTTAATTTGTAACGAAATATTTTTTTTGTAAAATTAATTTGTATTGAAATATAAAATATAATGTTGAGTTTTATTTGCTGCTACTTCTTTGAGTAGGAATTTTAAGTGGCATAGATCGTGTAATTCTTTTTGACTTTCGATAAAAGATTTAATTCTACTTTTAGTTTATTTTCAGTAGAAATATATATGGCATACTAAATTACATTAAAAATGTTTTAATTAATTTGTAAAATATTCTTTTCGCAAAATTAATTTGTAATGAAATATAGATATAATTATAATATTGAGTTTTATCAGTTGTTACTTCTTTCGTATGGATTCTTGAGTGAAATGGATGGTAAATCTTTTTGTCTTTCGAAAAAGATTTATTATAAAAAATAATAAATATTAATAATAAAATAATATTAAATTTAATAAACAATTTTAAGAACAAAATAAATAATTAAATAATTTAAAAGAATTATTCATAAAGAATAAAATAAACAAAAAATATTGCAATTCTAAGATAGATTGCAACAACTTTGTGATTGAAAATGATTGATGTAAACGAAGGCTTTAATTGTAATAATTGGTAAAAAAGCTAATTTATAATTTCTTTGCGATACCCCAATAGAAAATGTTAAGTAATAACTTTATTCTGTTCAGATGTAATATTAATTCTCATTATATAACTCTACAGGAAAGATCCCCAAAATTTTTAAAACCATTTAGTACGGTTTAAAAGATATAAACAACTATTTATAAAAGACAGAAAGACATTTGTATTCGTGAGACATATCGCAACAACTGAAGATTAAAAAGGTTTGCGACTAATGAAGAATTAAATGAAAATAAGAGCTCAAAAACTGGATAAAAAAAACCCTTGCCGACTAACACGATTATTCCTTATGAAACTTTAATTTAAGATATCAAGCAATGACTTTATTTAGTTCCGTGTATATGACAGGAATTCTCATTATCTGACTCTAAAAATGTGTTATTCTTCCATTTTTTTCCCTTATTAATGGCGTTTTTGTGTTGGCAAAGCACAAGAGTTTTCAAACCTAAAAAATTGCAATTCCTGTTGAGAAAATAAAAAAAACTTCACCCCTATTAATTTTTTAATTATAACTATTAAACAAACCCTTTCAGGATGCATCAAGACTATTTCAGATGTCAAGTTTTTAATTTCTTCCATATTTATAATTTTTAATTCTTTCTTTTTAGATAACGCATGACATTTTCAACAAATGAGATACCGAAATCAATGACGGAAACGTCTGAAACCTGCAGAAGTTATATCTCAGCTAAAATTGTTCCAGTTATCGCGATTAAGCTTTTAAATAGCTAATTTTAGCTGAAAGGAAACTTGATTGGTTGCTAATTAGTTGCGAGTGCAGAGTTTCTGCACATGAGTGACGTTAATTATAATGCTGAGTTTTATCAGTTGTTACTTCTTTAACTTTTTCTTCTTCTTCTTTGTCTTGAGTGAATTAAATCGTATAATTCTTTTTGGGTTTTTGATAGATTTAATAATACATTTCGTTTATTTTTAGTATAATTTTTTTGTAAAATTATCTAATATTACACAAAATTTTTTTCTTTTTAAATTAATTTGTAAGTAATATTTTTTGTAAATTTAATTTGTACTGAAATTTAGATATGCTATTAAAGAATATTTCATTGTTGCAGTATTTTTCTCATGGGAAGAGTTGTGGCATTTCATTCCCAGAAAAGAGGAATGTATACTTTTTGACAAGTACTTAATAGAAATCCACTATTCAAATTGATAGCAGATAAGCAGTGTTGTGTGGGTAGTTATATTGCATGCAATTAGTGCGTTGTACTAATGAGAATAACCTGTCACTGAAATCTGATAACAAATATTAGGTGCCATGTCGAATGAGACTCAAGAAATTAGCGATTGTCTGAGCAACCATAAACTGAGAAAAAAAAATTGATAAAATATGGACTACACAATAACTTGTTGCATCTTGAATGGAACAGACCATGAACTGAGAAAGGAAGGTAGGAAGGATGGAAAGTAGAAGAAGGGATCGAAGGATGGAAGGAATGATGGATGGATGGATTGAAGGAAGAAAGGAATGATGATGGATGGTTTGCGAGGATGATGAATGAATGGATTAGGAAAGGAATGATGGATGGATGGAATAATTGAATGAAGGAAGGAAAGAAGAAAGAAGGATGGATGGATGAATGGATGGAAGCGTGGATATATGAATGGATGGAAGGATGGATGGATGGAAGGAAGGAAGGATGGATGGATGGAATGGAAGGATGGATGGATGGATGAAGGAAGGAAGGATGGATGGATGGAATGAAGGAAGGATGGAGGACGCAGGCAATCATGGACATGGTCCAGGCATCACACACACATCAAAGTCGTTTTCATCACTGTAAAATGTTTATAATGAGTATATCGTATATAATTTATGATGTTCTGTTTGATTTGGTTCGGTTTGTCGCTTTGAGGTCATTTTTGGATACTGATAATACTTTGGATAGGCTAATTAGACTGAGATCTACAGTTTAACATGGATTTCGAACCCCTAGTAAACATTCATGTCACCGCCAGAATTTGAGCCGGAACCTATGGTACCGAAGGGCACAGTGATAGCAATTGAAATCAGACTGCTATGACTTGCTTAAGACACAAGTTCCCACAAAATTGAAAATAAAATAAAATTCTGAAGTTAGAATAAAAATTATTCCAGAGACTGAAAAAAAAAATAAAATAGAGTTTTAGATTATTTAAAAATTAGATGATAAGATTATAAAAAAAAATTAGATTATAAAAATTAAAATGCAATTTTGAGTAATCATATTTTATAAGCGAATTATTGCTTGTTAAATTCATGAAAGTGATGACAATTGCTGTCTTTTCCGCAGATTTATCAAAGCTTATCAGTAACCGAAATTGAAGTACATTATTGTTTTTCTAAAAACGATAAATATGATATTAAAATTATGTATTTATTAATTTAAAAATATATATTAATTATATAAAATATAGTTCTTCCTAGTTGGTAATAAAATGCTAAAACTTGTAGAAATAATAGCAAAAATCGTAATAAAAACAAAATAAAAGAAACACTGAAAACATTTTATTCTTTTTTCTCAAATTTAAAATATTTATCTTTCAATAACTACTTCAACATTCATAAACTTTCATTAAAAATTTCAACAATGTTAATCCTTTGTAATAGCTTATGAGCAGCTGTAAAGTAAAAAATGAAACTACTCCTATTTCAACTAACTGAGAGACATTGTAATAATCTTACACGTTGGATATTACAATGTTGTTTAAAAGAGTGTTAAATCTCTTGTATCTTATAAGGCAGCGCTTGGCTTAGTGGAAATATATGACCATCTGAGCATTTAATAAACTTAATATTCTCGCAAATTATATGCATAGACAATGTAAGCATAGATAACATGAGATTTATCTATGTTGTGCTCGCTATGTTACAAGATATTACATCACTGAACTACTATCTCTCTGAATATGTTTATCAAGGACCAATAGCGTTTGGACAGCTAATGCATTATTAAAGAGTTTTTGCATATCATTATAAATAACGCCTCACAAATACAGATTCCATTATATCATATTATACAAATCATAATAATACACCATATCATTACACTGACTTACAAAATTGATTGCAAATTTATAAGTTAAATAATAATTAAAAAAAAAAAACATTCAACAGTAAAATTAATATCAATATAAAAATTATAGATATTTTTTTTAATATCAAAGACATTCAATATATATTGAATATAATCTGAACTAACCAGCTTGAATAGTAAATTAAGATAAATTCCTCACTTCAACCACCTATACCAGGTTTTTAAGCTATCTTGGTTTTGCGACCTCCTTTTAGTTTAAAAATTTTAAAAGACCCTCATCCCCAACGTGCAAAAAAATATGAAAAAACAATATTGTATTATGTATAAATGTAATAAACCATTCTTAAGAAAATATGTAAATAATCGAAAGTATTGAAAAATTGAATAAAATCAATTTCATACATGTATTATCGAAAAGAATATTAATAAATAATGCAAGAAAAAATAAGTTAACTTTTTAACTTAAAACATAAAAATTAAAAAGGTTAATTCTGTTTATATATTACGCGATTATAAAAGTCTTTTCACTCTCCTGGGGGGTCGACATTCTTCATTAAGAATATGTAAGGAAAAGGAAGGATTGATGGATGGATGGAAGGAAATAAAATGGAAGGGAAAAGATGGATGGATGGAAGGAAAGAAACGAATGGCTGGAAGGAAGGATGGATCGAAGGGAGGAAGGAAAAGAAAAGATGGAAGAGAGGAAGGACGGAAAGAGGGATGGAAAGTTGGATGGAAGGAAGGAAATGAAGGAAGGAGGAAAGGAATGTAGGAAGGATGGATGGATGGAAGGAAGGACGGATGGATTTATGGATGGATGGATGGATGGATGGATGGAATAAACGAGGATGTAGGATGGATGGATGGAAAAGGAAATGAAGGATGGATGGATGGATGGAAGGAAGAAACGAAGGATGGATGGATGGATGAATGAAGGATGGATGGATGGAAGGAATCTATGTCATGTTTGCACAAACCGTGGTTTGCAGTTGTTTTTCTACCAGCTAATCTCTTTGTGTATTAATTTTTATTAATTAAAAATCATGTGATAGAAAAATTTTAAAATCATTCATATTTTTATGAAAAACTAAAATCTGAAATATAACCTCGTTCAAGTTTAATGATATAGTAAATATTTAAAAAGTCGAAAAATATTTTACTCAATGTTTTCTAATTTGCTGCAATATAAAAAATTAGAATTTTCATCAGTAACTTAATGCAATAAATGCAAAATATTTCACTGTGTTTTTTATTTTCATTTATTTATTGCTATAACACACTAATCTAAATTATGTTTGGTCATCAATGGATTTGCCATTGTAAACATTAGTTCCGCTAATTCTTTATATATTTTTATGGAATGGAAAAAAATAATAATGCATATTGACGAGCAAACCTTTTCTGGAATAAATATTAAAAATTAGTTTTTTTAAAAATATGATTTTTTTGGTTCATATTTAATTATTGTTATAACAAACATCACACCAATGCTAAATTTAATATACCAAATTAGTACCCAAAAGGCTTGGATGATAGAATAATTAGGCGAATCATGGTAAAACAGGCAACTAGAAGTCTCAAGTGCAGATTGTTAGAAACTGTAAGCTGAGTTCCTAACTAATCCAATGACTAACTTATCTAAAGACAAAAATTCCATTGAAGATCCGTCAACAACCAAGATAATATAAGGATCGTCATTTGAACTTCATGCTGTCAGACAAGTCTTACTGTATCCACTATGTTTTCAATTAAACTTACTGTTTTCGTCCATCCTCTGCTTGCAGCAGAACCCTTTTATCATTCTACAGAGAACATTGATTTTGGACAAGATATCAGTAAAGGACTCTTCTGTTCACAGATGATCTAGTTTTAACACATAATTTCAATGTTCGTTCATGAAATCACAATCAAGAATTCATTATCTTTTCTTTAACCAACAAAACAAAAAAGACCATTACGCCAGCGAAGGGGTAAAGGTCTGGGCAGCTATCTTAGTTTATAAACACACCTTTTTTGCAAAGAGATTATCTGAGTTCTGTAAAGTAAGGCTATATAATTGTATCATCTCCCGTTTACACATTTTTATATGGTTTGGATGATGGGAATAAGAGCCGAATCGTGGAAAGACTGGAAACCAGAAGTCTCGAGTGCAGATTGCCAGACACTGAAATCTGAGTTCCTAACTTATCCAATGACTAACTTATCGAAATGTTTAAAGATAATAACACCAAAGGCAGAAATTCCGATGAAGATCCGTCAACAACCAAGATAAATAAAGATTGTCATTTGAACTTCAGACAATCAGAGTATCCCTGGAGTTTCAAGATTACTGTGAAATTCGATTAGACTTGTAGATTAGATTACTATTTATATATATATATATATATATATATATTTCAGTTTGACTTGCTGTTTTCTTCCATCTTTACATACAGCAGAATACATTTATCATTATATAGAGAACATTGATTTTGGATCAGATGTGCCAGTGGGGGACTCTTCTGTTCACAGATGAGACCCCGTCCAGTCTAATCACATAATTCCAACGTTCGTTCATTTGTGACAACCAAGAATCCATTATCTTTTCTGTAGCATCCGAAAAAAAAAAAGACCAGTATGATAGCGAAGGTTTAATGGTCCAGGCAGCCACATTATTTTATGGATACCTTTTTGTCAGAGACTCTGTGAGTGCTGTGAAGTAAAGCTTTATAATTGTACCCCCCCTATTAACAAATTTTTGTGGTCAATATTGTAAAACTTTTTTGTTGCTGAGGTACCTTACATATGATTATGCGTATATATTATAGTTGTTTTTTTAAATATCAATCCATGTTAATTCTTAATTCAATTACATTTTTGGAAAAGAGGAGAGATTTTTCATAGAGAAAGGAGATAAGTATGAGAATCGTGGACGAATGAAATAAGTAATCTCAAGTACAGATTGATGAAGGTGGAGATCTGAATGCCTAATGCATCCAATTACTAATTTATCTAACAATTTAAAAATAATAAACCATAGATAAAAATCCCGGTTATGATTACATGAACCATGATGAATAAAGATAGACATTTGAATTTAAGTTGTCAAGATAGTTCAGATTTAGTATATATATATATTTACTGTCTGATATATCTTGGACTATATATATATAAAAGAAAAAAGATTGAACATATCAAATATCTACAAATTTAAGGCTGTAAAAAATTAAGCATGGGTAAAAGTTTCAGAATTACTCAAATTAATAATTTCCAGAAATTCCACCTAATATTTGTAAGATGAAACCTAAACATGGAAAAATACATATTCTTAGCGTTACTAGCATCAATTACATCGAATAAATATATATGACAGTTAGTTAAAATTTTCAAAACCCTTTTTTCATTGTGCATCATGAGAATAATTTATGTATTTAAGTATATTTGATCCCTATCTCCACTCCATTATTTTGATTTTATGAGTAAAGTGGTGTAAAATGATGAAATTTAATCCCTTCTATCTTCAAATCCTCTAAGGAGATGTCTGCAAAAATGGAGTGTTAAAACTAAAGCTTTTAAAACATTTGATACCTCTTTAACTGGCACTTGTATTAATAATTCTTTTTAATATCTTTTAACATGTGTATTGTCTCTGTGTCAAATTAAGTTTCCTTGGTACTATTTCTACAAGCCTAGAATTATATCTCTCTGAGTTTATATTTCAAATTTAAATAGCATTTGACATGCCATAGCCAAAATAAGCCTGCAAGAATGCGTATAACTAAGCAAGACTAAAATAATTTCTTTTTAAAGAATTTTCCTAGTGAAAGAACACTTTTTTAAATTAAAATTTAAAAAATTGGAAATATAAAAATGATGAGAATGAAAGAGAAAAAGAATATGATCGGCAAAAGCAGAAAAATGTATTTGAAAAAGAGACATGTCTGAATTGAAAAAATAGAGATGAAGTTACAGAAAAATACTGTGTAGTTCAAAAATTTATTTATTTCGCATTTCATGTGACAAAGAGATTTCAAAAATTCTTTTTGTGCTATCAACTAATAGCAACATGTAGATACATAAAAGATGTATCGATATTGGCCAATTTCCAAAATGTGAATGGAGAAAGGAAAAATTGAATTTTCTTTTGAATTATATATATACATATATATATAAACGAATACTATAGCTTCAATTTGAATATAGGAATTTCAGAACATTTTTACGTTTAGCTATAAAAATAACATATAATAATATAATACAGTAAATATATTGTTATTTTTTTATTAAATGTGCTACATTTTAAAATTATCGTAGTCCTTTGAATTAACCTGGCCTTTTAATTAATTAATTAACTAATAGCAACATGGATACATAGAGATGATATCGATATTGGCCAATTTCAGGCTTCGGTCATGTAAATAAAGAAAGAAAATTGAATTCGCCTTTGAATTATATATATACATAAAAGAATATCTTAGCTTCAATTTCAATGTAGTATTTTCAGAAGTCTTTTACAACAATTTAGCTATAAAACTAACATATACAATAAACATAGTAATAAAAATGTATTGTTATTTTTTATTAAATTTGTTAAGTATTTTAAAATATCGTTTCATTTTAAATTAACGCCTTACCTCTAATTAATTACTTAACTAATATAACATGTAGATATAAAAAGATGAATCGATATTGGACAATTTCAACATGCAAATGGAGAAAGAAAAATTGAATTTTCTTTTGAATTATATAAAAAAATAGTACTCTCAGATTCAATTTTGAATAAAGGATTTTCAAAATATTTTGAGAACAATTTAGCTATAAAAATTGCATACAATAAGAATATATTTAATACAATAAATTATTATTGTTTTTAGTAAATGTGTTAGGCATTTTAAAATTATCGTAGCCTTTTAAGTTAACTCACTCCTCCTTTAATTACTTAATTAACTAATAGCAACATTTAATTAACTAATAGCAACATGTAAATACATTAAAAAGATGTATCTATATTGTACAACTTCCAACATGCAAATGGATAAGAAAAAAATTGAACTATGCTTTGAAGTATACATATATAAAAATACTCTTAGCTTCAATTTGAATGCAGGATTTTCAGAACCTTTTTAACATCAATTTAACTATAAAAATAACATATACAATAAAAATATAACACTGAAAATGTATTGTTATTTTTTATTAAATGTGTTAAGCATTTTAAAATTAACGTAGTTCTTTTAAATAAATTTATTCCCCTTTGAGATTTAAATCAATACTTTCAATTATGAATTATCTTTCCCTCCTGGAACAATGTTAGACTATGTAAATTAATGGAAGTTTGATTTCCAGCTGATAGCGAGATTTGCGATGACTGTTTCGAAAAACAAGTAGATTAGATTGTAATCGCAATAGCGTCTAAAATGAACAATACGACTATTTAGAGGAAGATAGTGGAGATCTACCATGTATTCTCAAAAATCTATAACCTTGAACACAAAGCTGATAGAATCCTGCTTTCAAGGATCGGTTGACCCTTGCGTTAGGATTTGGACTTTGCAGTTTTTTTTTTTTCACTCGTTAGACTTTGGAACCGATAATGAGAGAGGGAGAAAGAAAAAGGAAATGTGCGGAGTGGAGTGAAGAGTCCCAAGAAGTACGGTTGGTACAAAGACCCTTAAATTAACAGGCTTTTTTAAGATGATTTTTGTAAATAATTGTTGTATAATTGTGTGTTGCAGTTTTGCAGCGCTATCTTAGAAAATTTAAATAAATATAACGGCTAAGGTCTCTTATATTATTTAAAGAAATAATTCAGTTCTACCCTGAAGCAACACTGAATCGAGATCATACGCATATCCGGCCCTAACATTTACTAAAACTTATAAGCAAATTCCCATAGAGCTCATAGACGAAGGACTGTTAAGCTGACAAACTCACGGATGACAATATTGCTTATAAGAATGATGTTGATGAATTAAAGTGATGTTCCCCTATAATGTTGGTATAAGTTTAACGGCTTCCAAGAGCAATCATATAAAAATTTGCTATATTTAAAAATATAAAAAGCTAATGCATATAAAGATATTTTAATTATAGAAAACTTTTATATTTTATTTTCTTTTAACTATATTATTAAATCCCACATCTCGTTTGAAATTATTTGGTCACATAATTCAATAATTGTAAGAATAATTCAAAAACAAAGAAGATTTAATCACTTACCGTTATTTCATTATGTGCCCGTAAAAAGTCCCACTGCATAATTTGAACATTTTTCGTCATCCATGTTCTCTGAAACAATTTTTTAATTGAGCTATAAATAAATTTAAATGACATTAAAACAACAAGATTTACATTTAAAATTCATAAATTTATGAATTTTTCTCTTATAGATATAAAATTAAATTTTTTTGAAAATTTGTGTTTAATTTTTATTAGATTGATGAAATTAAGCTATTATGTGTAAAAATGTTTATTAATTGTAGTCTGGCGTAACTAATGCATCATTTATAATAAATTAGTTTTAATTAGCAAATACAGGTTGTATGTTCTTATTATGCACCAATGCATCAGTTATGCAATGTTCTTATTATGCTTCAATAATGGATGAATTAATTTTTGAAGTCGTCTACATCTGTGTTATCAATTTGAAATTATTTTAATTTAAGTTAATTGTCTTCCAATAAATTCGAGTTGAAGAAGAAGAATACCCCTGGTTATTGACTAGAAAGTTACTCAATGGACGATAGCAGAGACAAAAAAGAAGGTTTTCAAGGGGAAGTGCCGGGGCCAGAGAAAAAATAAGGGATCACCGAAAAAGAGATAGATTGATGAAGTAGAAAAAAGATTTGGAGAACCTAAAGATGACAAACTGGAAAACCAAAGCACAGAGACAGACGATTTTGTAGTCGTTGGGGGGGTTATGGCACAACATGGACTGTGCCCAAAAAGTAAGACCGATAATTTTTTTTTTTCAAAAACTCTATTTAGTCTTCCAAATTATTTTCATTGCTTTCAAAGTAATCAACTCGGACACAATAGACTTAAGTCAACTTTTTTCCAATCTTTCAATTCATGCTAAAAGTCATCGACAAGGATGGCCTTCAAAGCGCGCGGCGATTCACGGTGAATCTCTACAATCGACTCAAAACGGTGTTCCAAAAGTGATCTTTTTCAGTTTAGGGAATAGCCAGAAGTAGCACGGTGTGAATACGGTCGTTGTGGAATGATATGGGTTTCATTTTGGGCGAAAAAGTCACTGAATAATCAATGCAATGTGAGCTGGAGCATTCAGTGTTTTCGGTACCAATTGTGATTTGACGCTTTTGAGGCCCAAAAGGGAATTGAAAGATTTTTATAATTCCAACATCAGCAGCAAGGTCTGTAATTATAAATCGAAGGTTTGCAAGCATCAAATCTTTAATTTTTTTGGACGTGAGCTTCGTCGGTTGAGGTTGATGGTCGGCCAGAGGGCTCTTCGTCTTCAAAGCGCTGTCTGCCTTCTTGAACTGTTTATACAACTTCTAAACATTTATTTCCGATATAGAAATACTCACCGAATGCCTCCTGCAACATTATATATACGTTTCCGCAAGCAAATTTTAATGCAAGTTCTTTGCTCAATTAATTCAGACATTTCAAAAATCGCCTGAATCAGTTTTAGCGTCTCACAAAGCCAAGCGTAACTCAAACACTAATGAATAATTTGACGTCAAATTTCACACAGACAGTGCCAGCAACCTAAAAATAAAAATAAATTAAATTCCATAAGCCCCGGGAATTTTAAATTGAAAATTGGTCTTACTTTTTGGAAACTTTGTAGTGCGGCGGAATTAGTTAGTTGGTTGTCATAAGTAGTTACTTATGCAGTTCTATTCTTTTTAATGCGAATGGGGGTTTCTAGAATACTAATTATAAAGACGTTACTGTTATATATATAATTTTTTTTTTATTAATCTAAAAACTTTTCGTTTTATTTATGTCTATTAATTTAAAAATATTGCTATACCGAATGGAACTTTTACTATATTTTTCCGATTGCGATCAAAAATTTTATTTAGTCAGTTCATCAACTGGTGATGACAAGAGAATATTATTTTTTTGGAGGAAACTTTTAACTATAATTGCTTCCCAGTTTTGTGTTGCAATGCAAGAAAGCAGAAAATTACAACTAAGAAAATTTATTACAAAAGCGAAATATTTATCTTAGAAACCACAATCAAGTTCGCTTCAAAGCGCTCAATTCCGAATCAGTTTGTAAATTCTTCAGAATGATAGGTATTTAAATTAAATTTTAAGGTAGGCATGCGAATGGGTATCATTGGGGCACTATACCTTATTACATTTAGCAAACATACACAATCCATTACTGGTTGATATAAATTGAAATTCTAGATTAAATTTTCCATCTGAGGTAATTTTAAACTATTACAAAAAAATTTATTTGAAAAACCTATTTAGAAGGTTCAGCTTTCATCTATCAAATATTTTTCTTTTCCACTTATAATAGGAATATTATTAAAGTTCCTTTATAAAATCATTTTTATGAAATCATTTCTTTTATAAAGATAAACAAAATGTTTTTCTGGAAAGCTGTTTATGCTATTATAATTTATTTACTTAAAAATTGATATCCGAGTTTAGTAATAGATAATTGATTTCCATATTAATATAACATGATAAACAAATTTTAACGCAAAAAAAGTTTTAAGTGAAGTAATTATAGCAAAAAAAAAATAGATTTTTTTAAAAATTGTAAGTATTTAAATTAAATTTTGTGAACACGGATTCTCTTTTATCAACACTTAATTATATATCGCATTTTTGAAGAGTGAAAAATAAATGTAGGAAAAGATTAAAGGTACCGTTCTTCCACAAATACAGTTAAAAAGAAAGTTAAATTAAATTAACATTAGTTTTAAACATTCGATCACTGCTAACAAATTTATGCTTATCTATTTAATTTACTAATATTAGCTGTAGAGGTGTTATTTAGTTTCCATTTTTAAAAATAAAACATATAAATCAAACATGTTTTAGCTGAAAATTTAATTCTTCAGAACACATTTTTACCTTTTGTAAAAGTAAGTTCACCATTAGTGACCAGTTTTACCAACATTACAAAATACCTATTCATAAATCATCAAAACGGTAAGGAACTATGAATATGTACATAATAATGAAATGATATTTCATAAATAAAACTAATCTTCTCAGTTTTTAATATCAAATATCTCACAGGATTTGCCTAGTAACTAAAATAAACATGCATGGATGAGTTTTTTGTTTTTAAAACAAAAAACCAAAAAACGTCCTCATTTCTAACCTCCAATCTTTTACGTTTTGCTTTAATGATTATAATTAAAAACTGCTTATAATTTTAAAGAGATATATTGAATCCAAACCTGAAAAAATATGATTATTTTTCAGATTAGATGATCAGCAAAATACGCACGAGACTTTAACTATGGAATGCCAGGCAGTACGTAGTATATAGCATTACGTATGAATAGAAGTCAGACATTACCTGTCTTTTGGAAGAACGCGAAAATTTTTATCATCAGTGACTTTAAATTCAGGCCTCATATTTTTCTCAGGCTCAAAATTTCACTCAGATGATGATATTTTTATGATGGCAGTCACCGCTTTAAAGTATCAATATCGTTTTCAGGGCAGTATAGAGATTATTTATGATTTTGGATTGAGCATTCAATTAGAACTGTCTTGAATTATGATGTATTATGAAACATTATGATATGATATATTTATGAGATACTTATAGTTATAATATGAGATACATGCATTTATGACCTGAGATATTTACAGCACTGTCATCATCGTCGTCAAATTTTCTTCTTCTGAAACGCTCATTGTCGAATATTTTATTTAATTGAATTGTTTTTCTTTTAAATATTGAGTTATTTGTTTTTTTATTTTATGGCTCAAATTTTCGCTAAGCTGTTGATATTTTTCATGATGGTTGCCACGGCTTTGCATGTCAATGTAGTCGCCTGAACAGAATAGAGGATCTATGATATGGAAAGTGCAGAATTTTATTAGAAATGTCTTGAATTTGTATGCACCATTAGACACACTCTACAGCCAATATATCTATGACAGTTGATGTCAAACTTTTCTCAGAGTAACCACCTAATCTACTATTTTTCCAATATAATAATAAATACTAACATGTGTTAATGATGGCGAACACATGCACGTACTTATTACAATAAAACCATGGATAAAGTATGTATTCATAATGTAGAGGAGTATGTATTCATTTTTTGTTCTAATGCAGTTGACAAACATTTTAACAGCTGCCTTGAATGACTTAAGACAAGCTCTGACCGACGTTACTCACTTAGCACTACCCAGGAGGTACGTGTAGCTTGAAAATAAGTTACGGACGTGGAGTAAAAATACCCCCACAACGCTCTACGATCATGTTAGACCGGGGCCTACGGTTTAAAGTGGATTCCGAACCACTACAAACATCCATGGCACCACCAGGACTCGAACCCGAAACCTGTGGCACCGAGCGGCAGACACTCGGCATCAGGCCGCCGAGTATGTATTCATAAAATTTATGATTGTCACCTATAATTTGTGGCTGTGGTCTTATGTCATAACAGCATTAATTGTAAATGCTTAATGGTTATTAAAACATTTTTAATTAATCACAAAATATTATTAAAAAAACCGCTGTTCACAGAGGTCAAAACCACTTCATTCTAGGAAAATTACAGCATTGGAAAAATATAATTGTATATAAGAGTGAAGCCCATCTCTGTCACATTAGACGTACTCAAACAAATGCATCGATTTTGAGTGGATCGATCCGGGGCTTCTACACCGTGAACTTTCTGAGTAGCGAGCATATCAGATTTCTATTGATAAAACACTCGACGAGAGCCGTGTCATACTGATTTTATATATAGTCTCGCTCCATTCAAGGTAGGGAGAGTAAATTGAGCAGAACCGTGTGTCAAGATTTGCTCTCGTCTCATCTATTTTGATAGCAATGGAGGTTGTTCCTGGTTGGGTAGACCATAAGAAGTGCGGTTATTTCGCCAACATAAATATCGCCAATGCTTTATAAAGAGCACAAGATGCTTTTCAAAGCAGATCTGGGTTTGATGCATTCAATAATAATTTAAATCAATTAATATGGAATTTCTGTTTCAAAAAATTGATGGAAAGTAACGATTCAGTAAAGTAATAATAAATACAATTTCTTACGTTAAAGCAACTTACGTTATTATTTTATTTCTGTAATTTTATTTATTGTAAATAGATAACGTATTTGAAAAGCTCCTGAATTAATTTGCCTGCTTAGGTTTCTTGTTAAACCCTAGGTCCCAGTCTAATATGACTGTAGAACATTATGCGTAGGGGTTCCGACAGTAAAAAGTTGGGTAAACCATAAAGAAGCGAAGTTATTTCGTCAATATAAATATCGTCAATACTTATAAAGTGCACCAAGGTACATTTCAGAGCAGATTTGGTTTATTTGCATTATAATAATTTAATGCACATTAATTTTGAATTTTGGGTTTTAATTAAATGATAAACTTGTATTTAAACAGTAAATAAAATTTCTTACGTTAAAGTAATTATTTTTATTTCTTCTGAAAATATAAATAGCCAATATGTTCGAAATTTACTGAATTAATTTAGCCTGTTTAGCGTTTTAGCCAAACCGTTGGTTCCGATCTAATATGACTGTAGAACATTGGAACTAGTGCTGAAAACTCTACCCAGTAAAAAGAAAGCATCTCTTGTTTCGAAATCTGCAACTAGGCAGACTGCCATGATCCACCATGGACTGTTAGACCAAGGAGTTAGTTTAGCAGTCTAGAAGAATCTGGATTTGTTGCCTTAAACAAATGTATTTTATGTTTTGAATTTTTGGATAAATTGAAAATATAGTATACAAAACAAAAAAGAAACAAATTATTCTTTAAAGTTAAATCAAGCTTTTTGATTTTTTTTCTGAAAATGCTGGCAATAATTATTCAATGCATTCGAATTTTTCTATATGATTCTGGGTTTGGTGCATTAATACAATTAATTTAATATTTTGATTTTGGGACAAAATAAAAATATAGTGTATAAAATATCTGGAAACAAATTATTCTTTAAAGTTAAACCAAGTGTTTTGTTTGTTCTGAAAATGACAACGATAATTATGCAATGCATGCGAAATTCTTTCAATATGAGTCTCCGATTTTGATGTATTAACAAAATGCTTTCAATATGTTGTATTTGAATACTCGTATCATGTATTCTACAAAGTTTTAAAAATTAAATTTATTGAAGTGAAGCAATTATATTTTCTAGCGAAAATATCTTTAAAAAAAAAACAATATGTTTGTGAAGCCATCTCATTTAGTTTTAGTTTTGGCGTAATGCTTTAAGGATAATAGATAATTTTTAATATATAATTTTTAAAAAATCAGTTATAGTATTATCAAGATTTTAAGGCTTCATTTCATCATACCTTCACTAATATGCAATGCATTAACTATGCTTACTACGTTTTATATTAATGCAATTTTAACTAAATGTATATAGATTTTTTTTTGTTAAGTGCATTATATTAAAATATAAAGGAAGGAAAACTAAATTTTTAAAGTAATCCACTTGTGGCTCAGTGGCTGTACAATTTAACAAGCATGGAAGAAAATAATTAAATTTCATTTTTGATATGTGTCGTAATTAAAACTTAAAAATGAGTAGACTATGAGACTTAGCAGATAGTATTATATGCAATATTATATGAGACAAATTCTTTTATTAATAATCTAGCACTATTTCTAATGTTTTGGATTTGCATGTTAATGTACATCAATTACTCATGGACGTTATCATTTCCTTCCCAACATTATAGCTAACGATAATGATACTCTAAAGGGGGAATCTTCTTAAGTTGCAGTCATTTTTGTGATGACAAAAGTGATTGCAACTTAGTGATTGCGACTTGGTGCCAGAATAGTGTATCATTACACTCTCATAGGCAAAAACAATATTTTTCCTACAATTACAATATCTAAAAACTAGCAAATTCATGAAATAAATCCGATACTTTTAACTTGTAAACAATGATTCCTTTGCTATAATGTCTTTTAAAAAGAATAGCAGATTTATCTAAAAAATGGATATTTAAATCACAGATTAGTGAGAATTAGAGTATATAACTTCAGATAATTACTTTTAATTATTGTTTTTCAAAAGTAGAGCAGTTTGACAAGAAGTCATTCGCTCTTAGAAAGATTTGTAGGATATTCAGCATTATTCAGAATGTACCGTAGAGAAGTTGAAATATTGACACACATTTGCCGTTGAAATTTAGTATGAAAAATACCCATCGAAGGCATTCGCGCTCCCTTTTTTTTAATAACGATAATTTTTCGGGAAATGGATTTAACACGCTCATCTCACAAAATTTGAACTAAGTTTGGTACAAAGTTTTACTACCTCATTGCACTACTCACCAAGGCAATTCTTTTTGCCAAACAATTGTCTCGGTGAGTAGTGCAATGAACATTAAAATAACAAAATTTTTAAGAGAGAAATCAACAATAGGTTCATCTACAACTACTATTTATCTATAAGACACCTGTATAAACGTTTTCAACAAAATAGTTCATGAACAAAATTTTGCTGAATGAGTTTTAGCTTATTTAAATATTTAATTACTAATGTAATCTGATTATTCGACAAATGTCACTCACTTTGAAAAAGAAACACCCAAAAGATATGTTTCTCCATCAGACAGAATAACTTAATTATTAACACTTTTATCTTGACTGCAAACATTCAAGTTTAAATGCAAAAAAAAAGGTTATTTGAATTAAAGTCTTTTCATTATATTGAATTTCATTTTCTTTCAATTTGCTTTAGTTTCGAACAATGATTGTAATGATATTGAATACTACTTTGTGAGTAAAAATTTCAAATTTTATTTCAACCAACTAATTTCGTTTTTATGATTAGAATGATTCATAGAAGAAAATTAGAGACCAGCATCATTTCTCAAGAAATAATTTTAAAACAATTTGTATAGTTACACTATCAATTATCTAAAAAAATAACTCTTAAAAATGCAGCAAATTATGCGAATTTAAATGTCCCTCTATAATGTTGCTTGTAAGGTAAATTGGCCTAGCATTTAGCGCAAAACTGAGAAAAGGGGTTTCAAAAATGGGGATTCTGTTTCGAAAGCCTATGTGATAGACATGAAATCCATAGGCCGGGTAGGAATTAGAAAAATGCGAATTTCCTTTATTATATTATTAAAATGCAAGTACATTGTACCGACAAAGCATCATATTCTACCAAGCAACATGTTTGCGCCCATTTGATAAGGCTGATACTGTTCAAATATGTCATACTGGTAACAAATTACGGCCTGATGGCCGAGTGGCAGGCGCTCTGAAACCGGGTACAACAGATTTCGGGTTCGAGTCCCGGCGGTGCTATGGATTTTTGTAGTGGTTCGAAATCCACTTTAAAATGTAAGCCCCGGTCTAATATTATCGTAGAGCGTTGTGGGGAGTGTTACTCGCATCCGTTGCATATCTCCAAGCTATACGCGTATCCTTTGGTAGTGCTAAATGAGTAACAGCGCTGCAGCCCTTGCCTATGTCATAAAGATTAACTGTCTCTCTATTGCCAGCCGCATTAGAACAGCAGTAACAAATTAAC